>OMLM01004339.1:21654-42411 GCA_900302695.1 Helostoma temminkii | reverse complement strand
TAAAGGACCAGAGCTCAGGGTCTTTCTGTGAGGGAGTTGGAGAGGAAGAGGGCTGGAGTTCGGATGGAAAGTGTGTGTGTGTGTGTGTGTGTGTGTGGTTAGTCTCCTGTCATGTGAGTGAGGACAGCCTGTCATTGTATTCGGTGATTGGCGAGCTGATGCATGGAGATTATCATGTGACCCATTCAATTTGTATCAGTGCAACTTATATTGAAGTGGTAACTGTACTTGGAGGGATATACTGCATGGGAAAGTATCTTCACTGCTGTGAACTTATATTTAGGGTAAACCTTTTTTAAACCTTTTAAGCTCTTATAAATATTTATGGCGTAAACTTAAGGCTGAATTCTGTCACAGTGAGGGAATTTATATGAGAATATTACCTTTCTAAACAAAGCGGAATATGAGTAATATAGTATAAATATTAGTAAATTATTTTATTGGAAATACTAGACGAGAATCATTATTGATCCTTTTTACGTCTGGATTACATCATGAGGTGTGAGCACAGATGATCTCAGAATGAAATCAATGTTTAGATAAAACGTAAAGCAAAAGGTCCCTGTGATTAAAGGCAAAACTGACTTTACTGGTTGCCCTTCTGTAAAGGAGGTGACAACACAGAAGAGTAAACACAGACTCTTCAAAAAAAGGTCAAAGGTCATGGATTTGTCCACTCACGTCGGGGTACTCTTTGACAGGCACGTAGAGTTTCTCCTGTAGCTGAGCCACCGGGCCGATAGCTTCAGGAAGCTCCTCCATGTCCCTCCCGTTGAACATGCCGCCGTTCAGTGTGTCGTTGTACATGTCCTTGCGTACCCTGCCGATTTCTTGGAATATAGGGGAAGACAGAGACACAGAAAGTGGGAGTTAAACTGAGTATAGTGAACAGAGGACATCCATGATCCAACAAATGTCCATGGGGGACAAGAGGCTTCACATTTCTTCAGAGTGTCCGTTTCTTAGGTCGATGACTCACTGTCACCAGAATTACAGGAGGCTCTGAGTGTGACAGCAGACAGACAGACAGACAGGCAGGGAGACAGACAGGCAGAGAAGCAGTCAGAAAATTCAACACCATAATGTAGAATCTGACCATGGAATATGTTGCAATCAGGTCTCCTCTATTATTAACAATTTCTCCCTTTTTATTTGTGTCTGTTTAACACCCGCACGCATTTCCCCCTTTCACTCACAAATACTGTGAGGGGGAAACGTACATGTTAGACAGGATCACACCGAAATGCTCTAAACCAGTGCTTATTAAGTTCTTCTGCAGGACAGTTATTCACAACCAAATAGAAATTATGAAAATAAAGGATTAGTGCCACTAAATTAGGAGCTATTGTATAATAATTTGCATATAATTCAGAATTAAAAACGTGAACATGCTTAGAAAAGCAGCAAATTCTAACACTGGAAAAGCTGCAACCAGGCATTTTTGGGATTTCTGCTTAAAAATGATTATGATTATTATATAATTTCTACAGCAAAGAAATATACTAAACTGTGTTAAACTAATCAGAATAATGACTAAAATTTGCTTTACATTTTCATTAAAAACAAACATAAGTCATTTAAAAAGGTCACATTTTTTTGGCTTAGGTTTGGTGCAGAAGCAACATCATAAATGAGTCTATGTTTGTCTGTCTGTCTGTTTAGGGTTGTCTGGATGACCAATGCTAGCCACTGATGCCTTTGTAATGACACGCTGGCACAATAATAACTGACTACTGCACCACACAAACACATACACACATAATCACACACACACGGCAGAATAACTCCCTTGAAGCACAAATATCATCTGACCTAAGCAAGCTGACAGGCATGTCTACCAGCTCTGAGAGTGATAAGTCTGACCATAATAACTACAGTAGGACGCTATAATTACAGCCACAGCTACAGTGACAATGATGATCCTCTAATAACCTATTCCGACCTGTTACGGACCAAAAGTGACTATTAAACACACACAGACGCACAGACAAGAAGACCTTTGGTCACACTTGGGTTGAAACTTTCTGGTGCAAAATGAGAAGTGAAAGAAGAAGAAGAAGCAAGTCGAAGGAGAGAAAGATAATGGGGGGAGCAGCAGGCCTTATCTTAACACTTCAACTTGTCATAGGTTTATATATAGACTGAAGCAGACTTCAGTGTATCCAAATATGCCACAAACATGCACCTTGACAATGTGTGTGACAGGCAGGATTTCTTATTAGGCTTACCAAACTTTTTTTGGTACAAACCCCTTACGCCTGAGTTCCTTGTCCACATAACTCAGGCAGAAGACACAGCCAGGCTGAAAACGGGCACGGTACAATGCCTTTCATTCTGATCGTGGGTGTCAAGATATCATGTGTGCGGGATGAATACACTCAGCTGTCAGTCTTCAGAGCGAACACGACTAGAGATGTTAATTTGACCTATTTGTCAGGCTGTGGAGGTCATCTGGTCTGAGAACAGCCTTGCTGCGTCATGAGACTTGTCACAGAGAGAAAAGTCAGAACCGTGGCTATCGTGATGTGCAGCAACATGTCTCAGTAGCTTGTTACAATATGACACTAAAAAGAGGTTAAAATGGGGGGAAAACACCTGTTTGCAGCGTCATTTAAAAGATGAGTGCTAAAACGTTACAAGATATCAACAAGTGAGTGGTCAGTTGTACAGACATATGTCTTTAGGGCCTGTAAGCTGCCTCAAATCAAATATTTTACACATGCTCTCGCTCTTGCTCAGGGATGGGCTGCAGCATTCACATAAGCCTGCGCATTAGGTCACTGGGAAAGACTAACAACTGTGTGTTTGTTCCCATCACCAACTGAATGTGTGTGTGTGTGTGTGTGTGACAGAGAGTGCTCATCTTCTGCTCTTAACAAATTAAAAACGTGACTTAAAGCAAAGTATCTCTAATTCGCTAGTCTACTTTAATAGATTTTTTTTTTAATTCAGGTTAAACTTTTAGTTTGTTGTGAGTCTCTGCATCACAGAGTGTTTGGTCATTTTTCATTAACAACTTTCAGTGCTGCTTGGGGATAATAATACTGTCGCGTTTCTCGGGAACCACTGAGGAATTCTTGCTCTTCATTCAGATTCTGAAAACGGAGTGGGTCACTTTTATGATCGGTGACACTCAAACTCAACGAGTCCAGCAAAATAACTCATTTCCTTCCAAGTGGTCTGGGTGGTTATGTGTATGGCAATGGCTAAAACCTCAAACAGAAGTTGATTTACCTTCATCCAACAGCCGCTCCAGATGCGTAAAGATGCCGCTGAAGTTGGGCAGGGAACTCATCACCTTTCTGTCGTTCATCAGCTGCATGAGATAGTCCGGGTTGGACTTGGGTCTCTCCTTCACCTCTGTCTCCCCGACCATGGCTTTTGATTCTACAATAAAGTGACCAAGCTGAGTAAAAGAAAAACTTGTGGGTACTTAAAAAGAGAACACGCCCCGAAAAGCGACGCGAGGACCCCAGAGGAATCCACCGGCCTCGACCCGCTGACCGGATGAAACTCAAATCTCAGCTCCGGTTAAATCGAGCGTCTTTCGGTTAACGTTTCGTATCTGAGCCCTGTCTGCTTCCAAACGGTCCCTCCGCTGACAGAGTCTCACCAGACTCTCTAAAAAGTTCCTATCTGAGGGGAGTTTAGCTCTGTTTGACACTTCAGGCGACACTTTCACCGACTCCGCGCACTTCTTTAGCCACTATAAATCTACCATCAGCTAGTCTCCTCCGCCCCGGATCATCCGCTTGTGTCCGGTGTGTCGGTATTCTGCAGAGGGGATCGACTCCCTATCATATGATTACAGTACAGCGGTAGCACGAGTGGGCTGCCGGGGACGCGCTGCGCATAGCCGCTATCAGAGGGGAGGAGGCTCGGGCTCTCAGCAGCCCCTCGGAGCCCCCGCCTAGTGTCTCTGGCACATGCGCGCACACACGAGCACGCACACACACCCAACACCCTCAGCACAACAATATAACAGCTTTGTAAAGGTATGCACACCTGTTCTGCAACAGTTACTGTCCATCACTTGTCCTGTTAGGTGCGTGTGTGTCTGTGAGAGTGTGTAGGTGGAATCCGGGCCCGCCGCTGTGCACGCACATCACGCGCTGCGCGTAAAGGCATCAAGTGCTCGACAGGGACACCAAACTGGACCGATAGGAGGAGAGAGAGAGATCAGTTCCTGAAGTTTGTCTCCATCCAGCAGCGGACTGTTGCTGACTCGTTTTATAGTTGCTCTTATAGTAGCAGTAAGTCTGCAGAGAAGAGAGGAGCAGAGCTTCCAGTGCACACCAGTCAAGATACTCTGAGTTCAAAATGCTGTACATCTCCTTTCAATCAGAAATTCTACAGGGCTTATTAAAGTACTCAAAGTTTGTGTAAACAACTCATAATGTTATTACAGTAAGATCTACTTAAAGATAAGTCACTGAAATTCAGATGTGGTGCTGTAATTGCTACTGCACAGTCCACTTTGAGTTATAAGCTCGCACGCTCCCAAATAAGTTCCAGAGAGTAAAGTGAACAAAATAAAGTAAATCGCAGCTACTTACAATATTATTGTTCTGCTGTTCAAATCATCATAATTTAGGCTCTGTTTACATGACTCTGTGTGACATGTACAGTTTGTGATCCTGTGGGTTTTGGAGTTACTGTATTTTGAACATTACTAATAACACGAATGTGGCGCCATCGGCCACCATAAAGTAAGTGTGATTAGGGCATCCAAATGGTCAGCTGTGGCCCAGTGACATAGAGTGCTGTAAGTGCAATTTAGAGGAAACACACTTTACACTTTATTTGACGCAAACTGATGTTGCAGTCACTGATTATCACTGGCGTAGGGAATGTTAATCGACCTTAAGTGCCTACCAGACACAGGCCTCTGGGGTCAAGTGGATGTGACCTCTATGGCACTGTATGAAGTGACTATTAATATTCCAGTCATAGTGCTCAGTTGAAAGACATGCAAAGTGATCCCAAGAGTGGCAAACAAACAGCTAAACAGAGCTGTGCAAAACAACAAAACAAGCAAAAGGAGCATAGATTATCAAAACAACCACAAAGAGATGCAAAAAACTACTACAAACAAGCTCCAAACTACCACAAAGATATCAGAAACAACTACAGATAAACAAAATATGCACAAAGAGAAGCTAAAAAAACTCAAAACAACCACAAAAACAGGCAAAACAATTTGAAAAAATAGGAAAAGTATCAAAAAGATGCAGAATGACTACAAACAGTCACAAAATGTCCACAAAGAAATTCAAAAAGACCAAAAAGATCTTTAAAACAGCCACAAAAACACCCTTAAAAGAGATGTTAAGATTATGTTAAACACAGACATGCAACATATTAAATGGACACAAAGAAACATATATACAACATATATAAAATAAAAACAACAACCACAAACACATTGCTCTAATTGTCAGTCTGTAGGCCCTATATAAAGATGGTACAGCCTGTGTCTGCGTACAGGGTATTTTTTCTTCCTTATTAGATTTATCAGTAATATGTATCAAAAGTACTCTGAAATAAAGTGGCCTCTGTGATTTCACCATTTTATAGTTTAAACATGGTTCCCATAGGGATTGCACCATAGGGAGTGCACCAGATGAGAAAAGAAAACAGGTCTGTACAAGCCTGTGTGTTATTTTTTTAAACATATTCTCAGAAAGACTGTATAATTGGTCTATTTTGGCCTGGAATAGTTGTTATATTCAGCTTATTTAAGATGATTTGGAGTAAATGTCTCCTTGGTGGGTCTGAACAATCCATACACATCTGAAAAATGACCCTGACAGTGCATTATATTTTATAATTGTTTTTTGCTTAATGTTAAATATAACTGTTAGTTTAATGTAGTGTCGCTGAAAGTTAAATGTTCTTCCTGAAATTTAATGAAGCAGAACTAGACAAACTGAGTAATCTCATAGTATGCTCCCTCTCACAGTCTTTGCCACAACACAAACTTGTCTTCTTTTCTTCACACCTTCCACTTGGAGAACTTTTGTTAAGGATCCTGAAATAATAAGATGGTGTGAGCTGTGCATTTGCTCTCTCTGGGTGACTGCTGCAAGGGAAGAGAACTGTTATTGCTTAGGGAGCATATAGGTGCTAGGGTCTAAACTTAACTTGCTGTAAATCACACACACATGCTCACACATACACACACACAGTTGGGACAATATGTGTGCCCATGCATGCCTTGACTTAAGCCTTTTGACACACACCACAGGCCTCCCACCTGGTTTCTGTCCTCTGTCCACTGTTATACACAGTATTTTGCCTTGTAAGACTGAATTTATGATTTGGGCTGGGTGGGATGCAGCATGTGTGTATGTGCGTGTGTGTCAGAGCAGTAAGAATTGTAATGGGACAGCAGTGTTGGTAATGGCTGGTCAGCTGGTATGGCGAGTATTCGGGGCGGGGGCAGTGCATTGTCCTCTCAAAGCTCCAACAATGCCCCTCTGAGAAGGCCACACATCTACCAGTCACGGGCCTCTCTCTCTTTCTGCCTCTGTCTCTGCTTTTCTTTCTGTCTGCCATATTTATTCAGCCCATAGTGAAGTGTAAAGTGAGATCTGATACGTAGCAGTGTCCCAGACATTTGCCTGAAACCTCAAGATCAAACTGAACTCCATTTTGATTTCAATTGTTTGGGATATGAAGAAAGCATAAATGCCTTCACACGTGAGGATTTGAAGTAATTATCTTTAGAGCTGTATCGATAAATCCTTTTAATTGATCGATTGATTATATGAAACTAGTACACAACAGTTTTGATAATTAATAATTTTAAGTAAAATCATTAACATTTAAGCGCAATAGTCAATATTCATTAGATCCAGCTTTTATTTTAAAACATTAAAACATTAAATGTGTTTTCGGTGGTTGTACAAAACAAGTAATCTGTAGTCAGTAGTCTGTAGATTAATCTGTAATCAGCTGAGGGTTTGGAAACTTGACTATTATTTATTATTAATATTTAGAGCTGCAACGATTAGTAAATGAACAGAATATTGACCAGCAACTATTTAAATCTAATTGTACAGGCCATTTTACAGGTTTGGTTTCTCTTTCTTTAATTTGAGGATTTATGCCCTTTTTCCATTTAGCATAATTATTTACTGAGCAACATTTGGTTTTGGATGGCTAGTTGGATGAAGTTTGAAGTCTCCTTGGATTTTCTAGGACACCAAATGGACATTCTTTACTGATATATGACATTTTATAGACCAACTAATCAACCTAGTAATAATAGAAATCACTGTTGTCAATATTACTTTTACTCTTAATTTATTCTCATGGTTAAGATTGAGTCTTTATTTTAGATGAGCAATTACTGATAGTAATATTAGTGTATATTTAATTCAGCTCATAATTAAATATTATTTTACTCAGCTTTTACTTTCTCTAAAATATTTTAACGTACGATTCTGAAGTACAGAGTGAAAATTAGTCTAAAGCTACTTGTGTCAGTAAAATGTCTTAATTGTGTGTTTAGATGATGGGACAATGTATTTTCCAGCAACAGGAACCAATGTTTCATTTTCACTGATGGACAGACACTGATGTAACTGAAGCTGTTCACACCCAGAAACACAAAATGTTGGAGCATGACTTAAAATTTTAGAAAGACACAAGTTTGTGAGACATTTGAAGTAAAAATAAATGACATCAGTATAAACACTGGCTGTGAGCTATGAGCAAAACAGTAGGGGTGTTGGTGAAATCACAGATTAGGCTGTCATAGAAAAGAAAATGAGTCAGCTGGAAGCTTTATGACATATGACATTACTGTTGGATCTTTAATGGATTAGATTCACACGCTATCGGTATGTTTTGTATTAGTTTGTTACCTGCAGTCACCAACAGGGAGCAGCAGAATACAGAGGACACGCTTTAACAGCTTGTTCGTGTTCTCAAGATTAGAAATTGACTCTCTGGAGGTAGCCTGAACCTTTGGTGTGAGGTTGGATACAGGTTGGTTAAAACAGATTTTTTTTTTTGTACAAATACCTAAAACAAAAGTATTTCTGACAGCTCAGAAGCCGTTTTGTAATTAGAAACGTGCATTTACTATTAAGATCTATGATATCCAGAGGCCAATTTTGTAAAGTAATAAGTACATTTATTTAATCACTCAAATAGGAGTGAGTTGATTTTATGCCAGTTGTTTCTTTTACCCTTCTGCATTTTGGAGATAATTTTCTATTTACTATTACTTATTAAAGTAATTAGAGTATATTTATCTGACAGCTGTCCTACACATACAAAAACATATATGATCAGTTTATAATATCTATAAATAAAATTACTAATCGCAAATGAAACACTAAAAAGTATTTCCACCTGTACCAACTATAACACAGATAAAGGCATGTCAATAACAATGATCCAAAATAGGAAGAATAATATTAAACTAAACTATGACATTTCTGCACTTTTGCTCAAAATTTTTTTTTAAAGCAGAAGTTTTAGATTTTTTATTTGAGGGGGAAATAATGTTTTTAGTTCACTACAATTGTGTCTCTACTTTAGTTGCATACGTCACAGTATGAACAGAAGTTTAAATAGTTTAAATATAATATATAAATACGATGCACCATCATTAATGCGGATATACAAAATAAAATAGTATTTAAACTGATTTAAACAACATTCGCAGCAGTTTAACTTTTTAAATAATCGTATGATTGTAATGGAATAATTTATATTGCGCTATTGCCATTTATTGGTACTTTGTTAATTAAGTAAAGGATCAAAATACTTTCTGAACTCCAATTTGTACAATTTACAAAGTTTATGTTTTACTTTACAAGGACTCAGTGTTTTGATTCAGGCAAAACATTCTGATCTTTACTTTCTCTTGTCTTTATCTCTGTGTCTCTATCTCTATGGCGTGAGTCCTGCAGCAGGACATCACCTGCTCACCTGGTTGAGGGGTCATGCTAATCCAAAGCTGATTAGGCTTCTTATCGACTCAGTACTTGTTATGTGATTTGGTTGAACAAAAATACTGCACAGAGATAGTCTCTGTGCTCTTCCTTCGGATTTTGATACTGTCTACTGGCTTTGATATCATGGCTCCTCTTTACTTATGTCTGGGGTTGGCAAATTATAAGAATCTTAGGTCACACACACATGCTTTATAGTTAACTGTGTCTGAAGAGAATTGATAAAAGTGATGAAATGATTTGTTACTTGCATCCTCAGAAGTCAAAACTCATTCTTTAGCAGATTTAAGGCCCAGCAAATGCCAGGTTGCAAAAGGAAATTGTAAAACAACTGCCTTCCCTGCCCTCCAGTTTACAGATATACATGTCCTTTTATTGGACATGTGAAGAGTCATCCCATGTCCATGTGAAAGCGGTAATGCCATAATTGCCCTTATCCTGTTGCCTTAATCAGGAACCCTGCGGTGCTCACATCATGCTTCTTGATCCCAAGGTGGAAACAATTTAAAATCATTATTTCACTGTCAAATCACAGCTCTAAAATCCTTTATTCAAGTATACAATCAGCATAATCTCTTATCTACACAGACCCAAAATGTCATATGGAAAAAAAATATTTCATGAATTTAAATAAAAGATTTAGCTTAATTACATTCTTTTAAAAAAGTTAAATTATTTTCATCGTTTCTACACTATGTACAAAGACAGCAACCCAGGTGTTAGAATATACTGTACATACATATGTGTCAATATCAGATACTGAATGCACAAGGGAAACACTGAAGCAGATCTGAGATTACAGTACAGGGGTCAGGAGCCAAGATTTAGCTGCCAATTTCAGTTGTCCTTCACAGGTTAGTTGCTCACATTTCTATGCAGGATACCTATGCCTCATTCTTTGACTATTCCTTGGGACATTCATACATAATTCATACGGATTTATTCAATTCATAATTTTACTCAATTTCAGGAGCTTGTCCTGCCTTCACTGTGGGTATAAGGAGAGGTGAGTGGGGTGTTAAATTTGTTTTCCAAAGCACTATAGACAAGTCAACAAAAATAAAACACTGTTGGGCTGTAAATATCTTCCATTTGCATCTCTGACTTTGTGAGAGTGGGGGTGCAGAGCAGCTACCATCCCTGCCACACTATCCAACAATACCAAGAAATAATTACATTCTTACTTCTGATTGCAATGCATGTGACAGTTGTCAATACATATCACATTTATTTGACTTAATATTTTGCAATATTTTTGAAAAAAATAATCCAATTCCACAGAGTATCAGAAACCAAAACAGTAAACGTATTAGTATTCTGTGAAGGAAAAATAGGATTTGTTTAGTTGGGGAAAGCCAATTAAAAACCATAAGAGTTCTCATTCTAATCATAATCATAATCTCTCTATGTATAAATATACAGTATAATTTAAGCAAGGAGTCCATTTGTGAGGAGTCCATTTAAAAGGAGTTCCAACCAAATGTGTAAGTGTAGGTCTAAATACAGAAATAAATGTTGGTAGAAAAAATAGCAATCTCACACATCCCCTTCGTCTCCTCTTCAGGTGTTTGTGGTGTCAGTTTTAGCAGCAGGAGTTAGTTCAGCTGACGGTTGCAACTGCTGCCTCACCCCCCTCCTCCACCTTGCTACCTTTGCCCATGGCCTTCATTTTAGCCATGATGTCAGTAAATGTCTCTTTCACCGTCTTCTCCAGGATCCATCCTTCGCTCTCACTCTCCGGGTCCTCTGGGTTAGCCAGGGTGGAGAGGGAACTGTTGACGTACTGCATGCCTATGGTCACAGCAACCTGCGGAGGACAGGAACACAGGATCAGATAAACTTAAACAGAATTTACTGTATCAGCTTCTAATGAGCGTTCACTGATCTCTCTTACTTTGTTGCCATTCCACATGAAAAAAGAAGAGGAGAGGCCGATAGGCCACCAAGTAATACCTAGTTGTTGAGGATAATAAGTTGATGTACCTGGTGTGTATGGAATAGCTTAATTTCAAGGTCTGTCTTTTAGAGTAATTTATTACTTCAGTTATGGATTTCCACTTGACATCAAGCGATGCAGCATTTTGAAAAAACAAAACAAAGCAAATTTGCCAGGCATTTCACTACCAGCCAGAAAGCAAACATACATTGGGTCTCCGACTGTTGTAGCACGGGCACCCAACTTCACTACGACCACAAAAAGCATAATATGATTCCTTTAAATGGTACGTTTAAACAGACCAGTATTATTATACTCATTAGAACTAATAAAAAGGTTTGAATTACAGCTGCAACTGTCAGTCTGTTAATCAGTTAGCTGTGCAACAGAAAATTCGAGTAAGCAGTTATTTTTATCATTTGGGATTTTGGTGTTGGTTGATCAAAATATTTGTAGTGTGCATTTTTGCATTTACAGTATACTCAATAAATCCAGCAGTATCTGCAGATTAACTGATACATTAATTTAAAATTTAAAATAAAAAAATGTGACAGAACACACGGAGATGGCACACATGTACTACTAAATCAAAAAGAAAGTAGAAAAGTTGAGCAGTTAGTGTGAAAGGTGGTTTCAGATAAGGAATGCTGGCTTCAGGAAGTAGGTCTGGCCTTTAGATTAACCTATTACTCCATGTCTATGTGTGTCAACACAGAGACGCTTACATAACTATTCTTAAATCTGGGATTCCTCCGACTGTATGTCTAATAAGCTTCTTTATACAGTATCGCCTAAATCCAAGTTTTTAGAACAAGGTTTTGTCTGTAGGATTTCTGGGATGAAGATGTCATCTACTGTACACTAATTGGTTACTTTATTAAGTACATCTGTACAGTCCACTTTGAGCTAATAAATCTGCTTTGCTGTGAATTATATTTTTACAAGGTTATAGTTTCTCTCTGTGTTAATTACTGAGGTGATGTATTTGTATTACAGTGTTTTTGATAATTTGGCCCCCTAATTAATTAAATAGGGGGACCAAAACATTATAACTGCCTCTTAATATAATGAATGTATTTGTTGATGTTTACATTAGGCAAACAAACTAAAATCATTCAAATCCACATGACTTCCAGAATTAATTTGTTCATGCTTTTCCTGTTTTGTGTAAGGACAGGCACATTCTTTGGGCTTCAACCACAACAATAACAGATGTTGGCAGTCGTGGCTGAGGAGTAAGCTGAAGAGAGAGGAAATACCATTTAGCTGCTGTAGGATTAACCTTTGCGTAGAAAGTGACAGGTGAGATACACAAGGGTGGTGCAGGGTAGCCTGACAGCAGAGGAATTATATTAGGTAAAGAGGACAGAGTTGTTTGGGAAGGAGGTACAGTAAGTGGATACAGATGACAGCGAAGGTCGGGGGTGGAAAGGAGGGAACAAGAAGAGAAGGAAATAACAGATGACAGAAATGCCAGCTGGGTCAAGGCTTCGCATGTTTATACACAGGCTCTTCAATTGCCGGGCTAATCAAAGCCTTCACCTGATTCAAATAATTTTACTGTAAAATATTTGAGTGATTTATTGAATAATACAAGTCTTCCTCATTTTGAAAATGTGTTTGGCTTACTGTTTGTTCACTCGAGTGTGCAGACTGATGTATGTGTGAAACTGGAAGATACCATAATGATTCAGTGACATCAAATAGGCTGGAGGCTAAGCAATAAGCAAGTTACACTCATGAGATGTGCAACGTTTAAACTCTGAGTGCACACACTCTGTAAATGGACTTTTTAGTGAAGTAATGGCATATTTATGGGTGTAGGGAATATTTAAAATAGTTTCTAAAACACCATCAACAAAAAATGTTATTGAAACTTTAGCATTTCATGTATGTTATATGTCTTAAACATGCCACATTTAATACTAAAATTATGATTAGATCTGTTGTGGAAGACACTCCTAGATGGTTCCCATTATAAAAGCTCATGGATGCAGCTTTTTAACAGATGTGCAGAAAATTTGTCAAAACAACTACGGTTTGTCCTTATGCTTAAAGTATTTCTCTTGTAAAGTAAAAGATTTGCTTTAAAGCAAACAAAGCATTTCTTACTTTGTGTCACTTGCAGAAGTTTGTTTTTGAGTGTGAGACGATTATTCTTTGTGGTGCAAAATAATTCACTTGACAACCGGATTTCTCTGCAACCACAAATACCAGCAAGTCTGATCTGTCATGAAGGGGTTGAGCCAGAGGTACTTGGAGAAGTGACACAAATGTGAGATTTATGCCTTATCAATTTCAAATATGATGACTAAATGATTGTTTTGTCAAATGTAAAACTGCCCCACAAAAAAAAAAAAAAAAAGGAGCAGCTGCCAGCCACTTCCCTGAGGTTTTTAATGGGATCTAAACTAAACTTGGTGGTGTAACTGTGTGTTTGTGTCCATTCTGTGGCTCTGACCTCCAGCATGGTGACCAGCATCACCAGCGCTCCAATGGTGTTCATCATCCCTCCATAGTAGGACAACAGGGCATCACGACAGCCTCGCTTCCAAACATTGAGCTCTTCTGTGTAGTGGTCATAGCTGTAGTGAGCAGTGTTGTTGGTCATCTGGTGTTGGATGCAGGGTCGAGGGGAGCTGGGGTTACAGCAGCTGAATGGGACTCCATCCATCAGGTACTGACTATCCACGTTGCTCCCAATGCGGCTAAGAGGATGAAGCCAAATGTCATGTTAGTGTCACATTATGATGGGTTACAGGTGAAAGTGAGATTAAAGGTCAGGAAGTTGCCATACTATTTTTGTAGTGTGAGTAGCCTAATATTGCTTAAAGTAAAATGTGTCCACTTTAACCATATTTACATAGTTATATTTTCCATATAAATATGTGTTATGTCTTTTGTTGCAAAACGCAGTTTATGTTTTCAGTTGAAGAATCAAATAGAATTGAGTCAGTTACAACTGTTAAGTTTTCATTTTGATGTTGTGGTTTGTGGTGTAGCTACACTTTACAATATTAAACTAATAAATCACCAACACACATTCTTGCTTCGACAGCTTAAACATTGACACTGAATCAACAACTCTAATCAAACATTATTAGCTCAACCAAAGTAGAGCTGAATATTTGGTTTGTATTCCTTTCATTGTGTTCATTCCAATTTTTAGTACCTGCACAACTTGTACAACAGTCACTGCTGTACTATGATGAGTACAACCTTTCAGTATGTTGTGTGAATCTGTTTGTAGAGCCACATAATGCATGAAAGCATTATGTGGCTTATGAATGAAGTGATTACATGATCAGAATCAATAATTTTGTCTATATTGCATTGGCCAAAATATTCTACATAACACTGGTAAGGTACAGAAGATAAAGTAAAAAATGGTAAATACAAGTTAAGTTAAGGGCCCAACAAATCCATTCCTTCAGATAAATTAGATAAAGGCTTTAAACAGATCACAAATGTGATTGACAGTTGTAGGTCAGTGGAAAGATGAGCGTGACTGGATCACAAAGACCTGAGGAGGTCAGATATGGATCAATGATTTCTAGAAACACCTACAGCACAAAATAATGTCCCATATTATGCTTCAGTCAATACAACAGAACACACAGGGAATTCTATAGTATGTAGGACAATTGTAAATAATAATCAATGCTTTATTAACAAAAATATGGCTAAACAATTCCCTAAATATAAGATTAGGATTTGAAATATTAATCTTAATTGAAAAGACTGCACTCTTTACAACTTTTAAATTACCCATTAACATATGCATATAACAATATCACAATAAATTTCACCTCTCTAGTGTCAGTGTCAGTGAGTCTACATACTGATTTTACTCAAATCTTCAAATTGCTTTATTGGACAGTGCTGTCCTTGGACTGTTGCCAGGCTGTCTACTGATTGGACAGGACACTGATTCTTGAAGGTCATGAAACTGTAATCCTGGAGATTAAAAGTCTAATTAAGGGCCAACGCTCAAAACTGTCCTCTTCACAAGTGTCCTCATATAGCAAACAGGCACTTGTTACCCCAAATCAGTATAGACATAAACAGGTTAACAGGAACAATGTACTTTTAATCCTGCTTGTGTGATTTATCCCTGTACATCTTTCCCAGTACCTAATGACCAAAATCCCTTGTCCCAACTCTATCCATAAAACTACCTAGTAACCTCTTCCACCTGCACAGCCCCCAGTTCCAAGTCCCCATTGCTAGCTGGCTACTAGTGGATGAAAGTGATGAAAACACCTCATCTGACCAACCGCCACCACAAATCCAGTGGAACTCTAACTTTGTATGGAAGCACATCACCTCAACAGTCTCCCTCATTCAGTGACAATGCCTTTGAGTCAAAGAGTCATTACACTGTCACATCACAGATTATTGATCTCTAACCTTTTCCCGGTTATTGTGAGGGATTCGGTTTTTAATCTTTGTTACTTACTCTTTGACTTCCTTTGAGCTGAAATCCAGGTAGCGATTGCTAACCCACTGAATTTCAAACCAGTCTCTGTAGTTGTCATTCCCACAGCAACGAAACTCCATCTGCATCAGGTCCAGGGTTCTCTTCATGTAGCAGCGTCCCGGTGTGTCCGTGTCCTTGTAGAACCTCATGCCGTTCCTCAGCCCCTCAGCCAGGGTGAACTGCAGAGGAATCCTCATCAAGAAACACAGCAGGGCTGTGACAAGCAACAGGGCGTTGAAGCAAACGCAGAACACCAAGAAGGTCTTCAACATGGGCTTCCACTTTACAAACTTGGTAGGGTCCAGTGAGTCATAGCACACTTTGCCTCCAAAGGCGTTGATGCCGCAGGTTACTAGACCCATAAATATAAGCAGGTTGGGCAAGAAGTGGCTCTCGTTGTTGTCCATAAGTTCTGAGCGCTTTCGCAGCTCGATCTTAAAAAAGAGGCCCATGCTGAGAACCAGCACTCCAGCCATTACAGCAAACCAGTACATGAACCAGACTGTCTGAGCGAGCTTTACTCGCTTTTTCAGGTCAAACTTGACCAACATCAAAGCCATTGTTCGACCAGAGATTTGTCCTTTCCTGTGAAGAAAATAGTCAAATGATGACCTAAATCAGCAGGCTCTTCAAGATTTCCAGACTTTGTTCCGTAGGTGAGTTTTTGAATGCCTGCAGTTCCACTTTTCTTTTCTTTGGTATCAGGTCTCCTCTGGGTGGTCCAACAGGACAGGAGACTCAGCTTAGGCGGTAATCCATCCCACAGCAAAGGGACCGATATGGAGAAACCAGGAGGACCCTGAAAGAGCACAGGAATGTTATTTCTTCAAAGCTAACTCCTCTCCCATTGTGACAGAAACTTCAAATTTCATAAGGCTTTATTTTCCTCAACTTTTACCAGTTTTTCTTCCTTAACACAAAGGTGAGGCAAATCACGATGTGCCGTTCTCTAAGAGAGGTGGAGGATTGCCGAGGATCCTCATGATTAAACTCAAAGTTGCAGTACGTCATGCTAAGTCCCTGTAAGCAGCCTGATCCAATTTACAGAAATCCCTCTACACAAGATGAGCCTGATCGTAAGCTGCTGCCAGGGGACATAATTGGTTTGAGTGTTCACGTGGTCATGGTTGTGTTGATCGAACACACCAGGATCTGTAATGGTATCAGCTGAGGGCTGCATGGACATGAAAGTGGAGCTAATAATGGCACATATCCATTCACAGGCAGGGATCCTCAAGTTCAACACAAACCGAATGCCTTCACAGGCAAGGCGAAGTTTATTAGGCACTATTGAATCACTCACAGAAGCAAAAGGGCCTGCAGGTTCACATATCCAACTCTCTTCTCTGGCTAGATATGTGATAAATCATTTATAACTATAGATACATATTGAGAAGATAAAACTATGGTTGCACATTACAAATTTAGTCTATATTAATATGAACATAACACTTGGAAAAAGAATGCAAAGTAATATACACATGTAAGTGCTCTCAGTGATGAACTTATCACTTGGTGTCTTGGCAGTTGTTATCAACACAGTGTCTGGCACAAACATAAGCCAGATTCTTAGAGTGAGCAAGGCCAGGCATTTCCCTGAATGGCTTCTATTAAGACTCCTTCAAACTTCACTATGAGTGTTCACGAGAAGAGTAGCGCAGTTGATCCAAATCCTGAATGCGGTGAATCTTGTATCTAGGTTCAATGTATATTTAATGATGTTTGATTCAGTGTGAAGTATTTTTGTCTTAATTGTGGACCACATAAATGCTATCAAAATAATTGTAGAGAAAAATATCAAGAGAAACCAAAAATCGAAAAGTTTCTTCCTTAGTGTATTATCTTACCTCAGATAGAAAAAAAAAGACAAGAAATATCCAGAATTTAAAGCCTGACCCAGGACCTTCGGGATCAGTGCTGATGTCAGTGTTTGAGACTCAATTCAGTGTGCAAACTATCAAGTTGAAACAGTGATTTCCTAACCAGGCATAAATGCTACACATTCCCTTGTTGCAGTTTCTGAAAGTTATGGACTTTCTGCTTTTGTTTGTGACTAAGCATATGTTTGTTTTCTAGACTGTTGACTAGTCAGAAAATGTACTGGCTCTGGGAATCATTTTCATTATTTTCTGGCATTTCATAGAACAAAATACAAAATCTACCCACCCATTATCTCAACCACTTTTCCTTTTACGGGTCGTGGATGCAACGAAACCAATCCTATCTGTCAGTGACTGAGAGGGAGATTACACCCAAGACGGGTTTTTGACATAAGCTCGGCTTTCGGAATGAGTTTTAACATGGATTTCTTAATTTAGCTTTTTAAAGAACTGTGATAAAGATGTGTACAGCACGTGACAGTTTTTTTTCCAAAAACACAAACACTAACACCAGTATAAGGTAATAAAGTAATATTAGTTGTACTGTCATTAACTCTGCAATGTTGCATCCTTAAATTGTAAAGAAATCTACATACAAGGTTGCTTTGATTTGCTTTAATACCAGATAAATGGGTGTGTTAGGCACCAAGTCTAATGTTGAACATGAAAGTGTAGTGCTATTGATCCATTTGTGTGTGAAAAGAAGAACATGGGTTCACAAACTCGTCATGCAAACAACCATTTGGCCAACTGCAGAGTCAATTAGTCAGTATTTTTTTCAGTGAGAATACATTTTTACAAGATTATTCCAACAAATCAAATGCATGTCAAGTGAGATTTAGAAAATGATCAAACATGCCGCATTGTAATGTCAATACAAAGAACATCATGCATTTACAGTCTCATTTTTGAATCGTCTTCTTTTGGAAATCATTTTCCACAAAGTCAATGATCTCTTATCTAAAAGTACTGTTAATCACTTCTGATGATAAGGTTGAAGAAAACATTTGATTGCTGCGGCCCGTTTTGTTCTAAATGGCAGCTAAATGACAATATAAGAAACAGAGTGACAGCCACAAGTTTCAAAGACAGCTCATGAACTCAACTAACAATGACTGTATATGTATTCAGGCTGAAAACACTCATTGAGAGTTTGAATGACATTTTAATTTGGCAAATAAATGTCTTATAATATTAATTCTAGGGGTCCCAGTTAGTTTTCCTGTCTGCTTCTGGGATGACAGTCCAGTTGGGGGAAGGTGTTCCTGTAGCGAGCCAGTTGAAGTCATCCACCTGACTCCAGTTGTTTCTGTCCCTGTCTAGCCCAGACACATTAAAGTCCTCTTCCAGGTTGGGATAAGACCAGGAAAATGGGGCAAAACTCACTCCACGACAGTCCTCTATAATGGCTCGGCTCGTGACGTGCAGATACACCTGTGTGTCTGTGGTGTTGTGGGTCCGCAGCTGCTGACAAGGGAAGGCCAAGATACTGTTTCTGCAATGATCAACGAATACTGAGCTAGACACTGGCCCACAGAGGATCTCACAGTTGTCAATGTGCTTCAGGTGGAGTGTGATTGGAGAACCGAACAGCCGGATCTTGCAGTTGGTGAGGTGAGTCAACAGCACGTCTCGTTTCTGGATCTCCTCGTTTGTTTTTGTCAGAAACTTACTGTCCATGTTGAAGAAGCCGCACTGCTCAGAAGCTGCAACTCCATCCACTTTGACAGTACCAGCAGGTGTGCCAGCCCCAGGCGAAGCTGTGTCTGACAACGGTGCAGCGACTTTATCTGCTGCTTTTGTGCGAGCTCGAAAGGCAAACTTTTTCTTGGGCAGAGCCTCCTCTCTAGTCTCAGCAAGGGACGTCTGGAGTTTCTGGAGAGCTGCTTGGGCTTGTCTTAGCTCATACTGCGTCAAAAACAGCACGCTGTCATTGAGGAACTTTTGGAGCTGGCCCGTTTTGGCCGTGGCCTCCTCCAGCCTCTGGGTCACCACAGCTCGGTCAGCTCCCGAGCAGCTGGACAGAAGCTCCTCGATAGCCGCCTGCTCTGTGTTGAAAGTGCTGGAGAAATATTCACCCTTTTCCTCCGCGACAGAGTGGCTCTCTTTAGCTTCCTTCCTCCGCTCGGCATCCTCTATCCTCGCCTGGTGTCGTTTCAGAAGTCGCTCTTGTACCTTGGCTGCACCACTTTCACCAACAAGCCCATTTTCCTGCTTAACTTCAGCCTCCGCATCCATGTTGATACACTGGCGGTTATAGCGGAAGTGACGGCGTCGTTTCTTCTTCGTGGCTCCTGCAAACAGAATTAAGCGCATACCGCCACCTACTGTATTGAGTGACTATATAGAATGTCCAATACAGTTTATTTCTTATTTCTCACATTATGCTGATTTTTAAATGCCATATTTGCTGTCAAAACACTCTAATAAATAAATATTTCACTATAAGTCAATATTATTGCCACTAAAAATGTAGCCTACTGAAATGTCAACTGTAGAGACGAGTGAAAGTATGTCTATTTATTTTTTAATGCACATGTACATGCACGCAATACACATTTTACAGAAGAACAATATAGAATAACATAAACACAATAAAATGGGAAACAAATTAAAAGTATTAATGTCTTTTGTCTACAGGATAAATAATATGTGTAGCTCTGAGTTTCTTATGAGGTGAATCTGAAAACAATTGGACTATGGAGTTTCTTTTTGACATGCAGGCCTAACCTGAGGTTGAGGAGGACAAGTGTGAATTTTTATATAGTTATGTAGACATTAATAAACTATAAATGAGAATTCAAAATGTTCATCCCTAATTAAATATTTAGATTCTATATTACTGCACAAAAGTGTATCTTAATGTTAATATCATATATTAATATAGGCCTATATAAAATACTGCAAATCACGTTTAGAACAAAATCAACGTTACTCCCAGATTATGTACAAAGGTTCTTCTTAACAGAGGAGGGTATGTTCAGATTTTGTTGCACCAATAGCTAAAATTAAAATGTATTTAAAATGTAGGGGAAAAACTATGGAATAATAATAATAAAAACTGTAAAATGTGGACTTCGCTAATGTTTTTTTAAAATAAATGCAGAACAAAGAACTGTTTGAGGCCTACAAGTGTGAATGACTGTTTTCCCCTATGTTTTTTTCTATTTTGTTTTTTATTTATGCAGTGTAATCATAGGCACATATTAGCACTGCATCTGCCCATGCCCCTTTCAGTCGCCATTAAACACAATGGATTTAGATGGAAATTTAAAATGTTATATATTAGATAGATAAATCTCTAGGGCTCTGCCATTAAACTTTTAGGTTGTTGTTATGATTTAATTATTTTTTTTGACTTGTTTAGAACGCCTGCCTTTAATGTCACAAGAAAATTAAACTAAAATATTATTTAAAAAAATGCCTCGATACTTTTCAACGCAGAGACGCTTCGCTTAAACTTCTGAAAATGTCTGAGCATCAAATGTATGG
>OMLM01004339.1:7467-21634 GCA_900302695.1 Helostoma temminkii | reverse complement strand
TAACTTAGTAGCACTGTCACACACAGTAACTATGGTCATACCTGAGCAATGCCAAGGTGTGGCATAAACATCAGAGGCCCGCCCTCTGCTGTCGGGAACGTTTAAATCTAATAATATTTATGTGCAAATGATGGGGGCAATGGAAATAAGCCATTACACGTTATATTAAAGTAAAATCAATTCATGATTTTGACGATTTTTTGCTAACTGGCTATTCAAATCAAGACTCATATCCAACCGTTGAGGACTAATGATTTGCCTTGTTCTGGGCACTACCCCGACAACCCGTGCGGTGATGGCGAGGAAACCCCGTTGACAAGGCACTGCTTTTTCATGACGGTGAGTTTCCCTTTGAGTGTATTATAATTTTGTGATAAAAATTTTAAGGAAAAAAACACACACAACCTCCTTCCTCCCTTCCTTCAGGGAGGGAAGAGAGTTTGAGCGGTGAGAAAAATCTATCCGAGACAGAGCAGGGACAGTGAGAAAAATATATGAGTGGGAGAGGGAGAAGGAGGAGGAGGAGAAGGAGGGGGGAGCAAATTAAAAGTTGCCAAATGGAGATATTGGGTTTCAAGAGGAGTGAGAAAGGAGTAAAGGGTTTGCCTCTTTCAGTCGTCTTCATGCTATGCTAATCGGGATAAATATTTATGCCGCGACGCAGTTCTGTCCGTTAGCATTTTCGACGGATTCTAGCCGACGTTTTCGAAATAGGCTCCGTCGACATCGCGGCTAGCTAACCAGCACAGGCCGGTGTTTGTCGTTAAAATGTCGGGGAGCGACCAGCGCGGAGAGCTGCCCGACCAGAACACGGTCTGGACGAAAAATACCCCGGTTGAAACGCGTCGGTCCGGCTATGTCGAGACAAATGTGACGTTTTTCATGCTGGCGGATGAGCCACAGAGAGGACAAATGAAAGCCTCCCCAACGCAGAAACAAAGAGCACGTCAGCGACTTCCAGTCACAGCCTGGACGACGGGCGTTTTGTGCTGCTTGAACGCGATTATCATTATGTCAATTCAGTCTATTTTTGGAAATAAAACTTACGAGCTGTAAATTATCCGGTTCTCTAAACCAGCAACGATAGCATTGCGTTACTGCCCCAGTGGTAGGACTAGCTCGGTTTGCGTCGAAGCAAACATGCTAGGGCGGACTTCGGAGACATGAATTTGAGCTATAAACTGTAAAAAATCGTCAAATCTTTCGAAAGATTGGCTTTACTTTGACAACCTCGGTCTTAATTTAGTTCACCTTTTAAATTCAGTGTGTTTAAACCCCTTTAAAGGCTCGTTTTGTCAGCACTTAAGTCCTGTCTTCTCCTTTTAATTTCACAAACGTTAAATTAAAACCCCTACAGTAACTTCAGACTTTACACGTTGTTAGCGGTTGAGTATTTCGTGGTTTGGTTAAGCTATTCATGTGTGTTTCAGAGAGAAATAATCGAGTGTTTTACGCTTTTTACTTTACGTGTAAATACATTTGGGGCGTTTTGTTGTCAGATAAAATGCTTGTGTTACTCGTTTGATTTCCGTGTTTTCGTTGGTAAAGATCGACGGCGCTTTGCTCTCACATTTTTGTAACACTATGTCCACTTTTGAAGGACAAATGAGTCTGTAGCATGTTCATATTGTCGACAAAACAAAGGTGCCTATTTGGCAAGGATATCAGAAATATTTTCTGTGCTGAGTATTTCCTTTTAACAAATATAATTGTATTTTACAAGTCGTAATATATTTAGTTCATACAGTTTTTTTTTTTTGAGCAACCCTGTCATTCTTTGTTCTCCCTGAACCAAAGATGGAGGCTGAACGTGGCCCAGCTGTAAAGACAGCTTATGGCATAGTAACAGCCATTTTGTTGCATTGCAGTTTTGCACAGACCCAGGAACACATAACCTACATTTCCCATCGATGTTGACAAAATAAAACACATTTTATCGAAGAGTATTTAATGCACATAATTGACTTTTATTTTCTGGTGCACGTGTTGTCTCTTTGCTTAAATGCAACTACATTAAAATAAAGTAGACATTCAAATATTCACAGACCATTTCTGTCCTTGATCAAATAAATGTTCACTGGCTCATTTGTCTTTTATTATTAGTACCAAGGTGCATACCTTTGCTGGCTGATACAATGTTAAGCCAGAATGTACAAAGTCAAGCCTCTGTTCAAGGTATAACTGCCTCAGGATGGAGTTATTTACCCTCATATGGCCATTTTCATCCTGACTAGACACAAAACACAACCAATGTGGGACAACAGAGAAGGGTAATGGCCCACCAATCACCTGTCTCTGCTGTCTCACATTGGTTATGTGTCAGAGACAAGCATCTGTAGGAGGAGATGGCCCTTCTACCCGTACTTATACAGTAGATACCATGTTCCCCTCTTCGTCACCACCTCCAGTTTCACCCACCAATATCATACCAATACCTAACCCCTTCTCCAACACTTCCCTGTATCTCACATAGTCTATATTATTTTGTAATTTCATGAAATACAATTTCTCACCCCGCAGCCCAGCCTGCTACAGGGAACAAAGGGTGTTAAATGACTGAATCCATGCTTCCTGCTGGAAATCTGTGAGTGGGATGTCCCTACTACTAACATAATATTACGCATGCCAAGTCTCCTACCCTAGACTAAATAAGGAAAAAAAAAACAAAAACGAAAACATAGATATGATCAACTTATATCTACTCAAATCAAGCAATAGGTGATTGCACATTTAATGATCATCATCATTAAACGTGCGACTATTTGCAACTTATTTAATCAATGGTTAAGATCAGACTTGCGTCATCTCACTTGTTTTATTCTGTACCTGTATCCTTCCACAACTCTCTCAGGTGTCATGGATGATGAGGACGATCGCCGTCTTCTGGATATTTTAGGGTAAATCACTGTAAAACTGACACTGACATTACAGCTCTACCATGAGTTTATGAATGGGCACTTGTAATCATCTGACAACTCACAGTGTGGACAGATTTTTACCTCTGCGCTTAAGTGTCACTTAAATAGTTGAAATAGTTTTTCTAGATAAATAGAAGTGTATTTTCTACCCCTTGTAGAGATGTGGATGCATTGAATGATTATCTCCATGGCAGCAACAGCAAGTCTGTAAGTGTTTTGTGGAACATATTCAGTTACTCCTCAAAATGTTTGTTTGCGTAGTTAATTCACTTCAATGCATAAAGAAATGAGCTGACCCATTTCTCCATTTAACTCCATTTTCTTCCTGCAGATCGAGGAGGATGATGTGACAAATGCAGCTTATGGGTCAGATGGATCCTTCTTTGGTGACAAGGTGAGTGTGCCTGTGATAATCTTGATTCAGACAAAAGGAGCAGATTGTAGTAATTAGATTTATGATTAGAGGTTCAGTTACTCATAATCAATTAGAGTTTTAATACAGAGCACTTTTTGTGGCTTTTAGCACAATTGTGGTATCATTAGCATTATTATGGTTTGCCCAGTGCAAATGGCTCGTTTGTGAACAAAACAAAACTGTGGATCCAGTCAGTCCTTATCTTGAGGCAAACACTACTGGACAGTATTTTGCAGCGAGACAAAAAATACATATAGGGCCCTTGTGAACTGCGGTTCACAGTTTCTCTTTTTCTCTTAATGTTTATTTAGGTTGGCTCAAACACTGGCCTCAAGGATGGCTCTTCTTCAATGGGTGATTTCTGTGAAGATGCGGCCGTGGCAAGCCTCCAGCTCTCCAGCAGCCTTTCATTTATTGAAGATGAATTGGGGACTGGTAACTCTCCTGGAGAAATGGATCTTGGGGGAGAGGACCAGCCCTTTGACATCCTTCAGAAGTCTCTCCTGGAAGCTGACATCACGGAGCAGACACTGGCCCAGGAGGCTTTGTTGGACTCCCAGCCTGCTCCTACTTTAGTGCAAGCTCCTGTTTCCTTTCCCTCCCAGCTGGTCTCTGGGGGTTATGGAGCGGGAGTGGGTGTGGTTACCACAACAGCAGCTGCGTTCCCCACTGGCCAGTTTCTGCAAGGAGTGTCCCAGATGCCCAATGGCTCTGCCCAGCACATTCAGGTGTTAGGCTCGTTCGGGGCAGGTGGTGGCGTGATGACTCTGAGTGGCTTGGAGAGAAATCCTCAGATTGTACTGAGGCCAGGGACATCTGTAGCTGCAGCAGGGACCACAACAAGTGGGCAGGTGTTTGCCCCTGCTCAAGGGCAGGTGGGCCAAGTTGGCTTGCCTTTCAAAAACATCCCCCTTCAAAACATCATTATCCAGAGAGGCCCGGCCGGTTCCCAGGCTCTTGTCAGACCTATCCAGCCTAAACCCCTTCACACTGGGGCTCAGACTGTCTACAGCCTTGGGCTTCAGCCCACTCCCACCACTATGACTAATGTAGGTAATGCTAACACTACTACTCCTGGTGGACAGTACACAGCCAATGGCTCCATTGTGGTGCAGCCTCCCCTGGAGCAGCAACAAATGCAGGCCCAGACAAATATAACACCTGGACAGTTCTTGCTGCCCAGCTCTTTGGCGATTACTCCAGCCAGCAGCATCCACAATGGCCCCGCTGACCCCAGCTCAAATGCCCTGATTAGCAGTCAGAACACAGTGCAGATTGTTGCGGGGCAGAACTTTAATGGACCACCAGGGGGTCAGCTAATTTTGAATCAAGGAGTAGTCAGTGCAAGTCAGGTTGGAGGGGGTGTAACCCAAACATGGACAGGAGTTTCTTGTGCAAATTCTGCCGCTGTGCAGACGTCATGCACTCCCGGGCGGCTGACTCTGGTCAGCCCAGGAACAGTGGGGCTCAGCGGTCAAGGCCAAGTGTCGGCCAGTCCCGTGCAGCGCCTGCTGGTGACTCAAACTCAGAACTGCAATTCTTTGTCCCCTTTAGCTGGTACGGTGACACAGGAACAGGACTACAGACAGGTATAACCACAAGTTACTGAGGCGGTTTAATTTATTTTCACTGTTGTTTTGCATTGTTACCTGAAAACAGTTTCCTTCAGTTTTCCTGACTGATATGACTTGTCCTTGTTTTTCAGAATTCTTCTTCACCTGCTCTCAAACAGGCACCGCTCGGCAGCATCCATGGTAACAAAGGCTCAAGTTGCATTAAATATTTGTCACTGTATGATGTATTTTAATGTAATATGTTGAACTTGACCTAACACAATTGTTTGCATGGTCTCTTTCAGCCATGAAAACCATGACACAAGATTCACTCCTAACCTCTCAGGTATATTACTCAATCTGTACCTCATTTGTTTAGCACTCATGCTTGAGTATTATATTTTGGATGTAAGGGAGGTCATGCTGCTACTGGTGGCTTTATGACAACTTTTGTTCGAATTTGCTTTTTGTAGGCCAGTGCTCAGAAGAGACCTGCCCTTCCATCACTCACAAGAGGAGGAATGTGAGTTTTTTGTGCTATTTAGATATTTTTCCATTTGTTATTGTGTGTCAAGAGTTGTTTTGAGTTTGGAGCTTTTCACCCAGCCGTCTAAGGAGTGTGTCTCTTTTTCCCGTCATCTCAACAGGGTTTTACAACAGCTGAGGAAAGATCATGCTGCTGTGCAGACCGCAGATCGACGTCAGTTCACTTCTATTGATGATGCACTGCAAAGGCTCCTCCCCTATCATGTGTTCCAGGGGGCTCCACCCTGCAAGGATGAGTTCTCACAGGGTACGTACCTAAGTTCATTAGTTTGATCCAAAACCTGCCTTTCTAGCTCTCAAGTGTTGCATGTTTATAGTCTGAACGTACAACGGTGTTTGCAGAATGAAAATGTTTTTATGCAAATAGCATCTGTCTTTACAGTGGATGAAGAATTTGAGATGGTTGCAACTCAGGTGCTGAATAGGACCCAAGCCATGGTAAATAAATATAGACGACTGCTAATGGTGGAAGCTGAGGTATGTATATCATTGGTATATCAGAACGGTTGCATGCACGACATGTTTCATGTTATGTCAAGCAAAGGGCTAACAAGTTATTTCTGCCTCCACTGCAGCGTTCCAGTCCATCATCAGAAATTGTGATGATTGACAGGACCTTTAACCAAGAGGAACGAAGCAACCTGACTCAAGACAAACGCATGGTACTTGTGGATCCAGGTAAATAAAAAGGAAGAATAGGAAAATAATTTTCTTATAAAAAGGCATGTAAAAAAAAAAAAAAAATCCCCATGTCTGTTTTATAGATGGCTTCTTGGAGGACTTCTGTTGTGGGGTGAAGTCCAAACTATTCCAGGAGCCCTTTCCTTCTCAGTCCAGCTGTAGTTGGAATCAGTCACACAGAGACTCTACAGAGCTACCACACAGAACAGACTGCCAACCTGGATATGGCGATCCAGGAGGGGGTGGGGCTGTAAGGCAAGGTGCAACAGAAAGACTCCACCCTACAAACTTAGAAAACAAAAGCATCCTGGAACTGAAGAGATCCCAGCAACATTACGCGCCCAGCAGCGCCAGCACCAATAGCCACGCTGCTGCTAACAGTTATGCCCAAGGTAACACATCACCTTTTGCAGCAACATCAGGAGGACAGATGCACTACCAAGTGTCTCACCACATGTCATCCCACCCAGTTCAGCCCCAGTACCCCCCTCAGCTCACCTCACCCCCTCACCTTGACACAGACTCTGCTCTAGAGGCGGCAGTCAACAGCATATTGGAATGCTGAGACTGATACTTCAGTGTATATGTTGTTGTTTTGTCACACTCTCCTCTGGTAAGATTTGTTTTATCCTGTACAACCCTTTGTGAAGAGAGGTTAAAATACACTTTCAGGTGTATTATCTTGGTGATACCATCTCCGGCCATGTAGCATGTACTTAGTTTTTGTTTATTTCTTCTTTGAAGCATGATGTAGGAGCCAGTGGCTCCATGAAGATGAAAACCGGCACTTATATTTACATATAAAGCTCCGGGAATGTGTGCAATGCAAAGGACTAAAAGATGGAAAATGGTCTTGTTTTCTTTATTGTAACATTTTTTCTCAAGGGCAGGGACATCAGGAGCTTGAATATTAGTGATCCTCTCTTCACATACACACAACATTAATGGTTTGTGCCAGTTGATTACCCACCTACCTATGCTGAAACACAGGGATGACGAGGAGGGATAAAATGACGATTGTGTGCCTAATCTAGGTTTTTTTTTTTTTAGAGTAGTTTACATTAAAATGTCCTATTCACTCATTTCCTGCAAACACATACCATGCACACACATATGTTTTAGTACAGTGTGTAGATTATGGTTCAGAGGCTCAATAGAGACACAGTCACATAGACAAATTGCACTAAACGTACTCTTGCTCATTTCAGGAACTGTATGAGTATGTGGCTAGGCTAAACAGAGTGTGAACTTTTGGAACAGAACCAAAATCTACTCACTTGCTTTGAGCTGACTGCAACAGTAACCTCTTAATCACACTAGGAACCAGTCAAACTAGTCTCATAGACATTTAAAGTAGTGTTACGGTACTCAGCAATGCTTTTTTTCTTGTGCTTAAGTCACATTTTCTTTGGCATTTTACGTTTGTACCTTAAAGGTATGCAAGCCCCGACAGAGACACAGGACACATTTCAGTCTCAACCACTTTTTAGCATTTTGGTGTGTTTGTGTCAGGGGAGCTAAATCCTCAGATTGAGGTATGTTACAATATGTTTATCTTGTTTATTTAGATTTTAATTTCCTCATTTTTAGAAATGACATTTAAAAAAAATGACTTTTTTTGTTTATTGTGACGTGTTTCCCGGCTCTGTGAAAATGACAATACTGTCATTAGTTTAAATGACCTTGGAGGGTCACTGATTGTAAGTTTGTCTGCCTTCAACATATAATCATATATTGATCATATCTCTCTTATCTATGCTTGATTACCTTGACATTTCTGACTGTGTGTTGACCTGCATACATACACACTGTGCGTTTGCTCTATAACTACATTTTCATGTAGTTTGGTTGGTTGTTCGATTGCCATACTTGTGACTTTATTCCCAAGTGTTTACTCACACAGCAGGATGCTTTTCTCAGTTTCCTGTCTCGTTTTTTTCTCACAGCAGCGCAACCAAAATTTGTAGGAGATAGTGTAGTGTCATCCAGAATCACACTCAGATCTTTATCAGCTCTGTGGCTGTTTAAAACACTTCTTCTGAAGCTCTGCTCCTACTATGATTTGTGTTCTGGTTCACTGAGTTTTAGAGTCAAACTGTAACTTCATATTTAATAGGATTCACTCCATTGTTATTCATGAAGATTATTCATTAATGTTGGACGTTATGTTTGTGGAGTAATGGGAAAAATCTGCAGAATGGCATAAGCAAAAAAGGGTTCTGTCAAACCTAACAGAGGACCAAAGCTTAGTTTAAATTAGTTAAATGCTCCTGAGGTTGATTCTGGATAGTGACACGTTTCTCTTATCAGTGTGTCTGTGAAAAATGCTTGCCAGAAGGCTATAGGAGCAGACTGGAGGCCTTTTTTTGTAGGGTGATAGAGAGCACATGTTTTTTTTATGTTTGAGTGCCAGTGCCCATTGCAGTCTGGCTGTCTGCATGAATTTTTATAGACCTTATGCACTCTGAGAAAACTGGGCTCTCTGCTTTGAATGCAAATCTTTAATGACACGTAAGGGTCAGACGAAATTTGTACTCTTTCACACTGTTGCTGCAAAGTTTTGTGCCACTTTAGTCCTTAAATTCACAGGAAAGTT
Organism: Helostoma temminkii; assembly: GCA_900302695.1. Taxonomy (NCBI): domain Eukaryota; kingdom Metazoa; phylum Chordata; class Actinopteri; order Anabantiformes; family Helostomatidae; genus Helostoma; species Helostoma temminkii. Next base: position 12,925 of record OMLM01004339.1, on the reverse strand, counting down.
ACTTTTAGACCTGCAAGTAGGGACATGTCCACTGTTGGTAGAGCATTGTGTTATCTGGATGCGTATCAGTGTCTGAGGGCCTGGTAGGAACATACTGTGCATTTTCTCCACTATTTTCAGTACAGAGCTCTTTCTGCCTTCATTTCCACTGTTTTGTCTCATTTGATTTGTAGTTTGTTTTGTATAAAATGAAAAGTGAAACACAAAATATTTATAATTTTTGTATGGAGAAAAAAAAGGAATGTTAAAAAAAACACAATTATTTTTTATTGTGTTGGCCATGAAGTGGCATCAGGAAAATCGGTACAAAAATACTGTCATTTCTTCATTTGTAGCTAATGTGTGTTCACCACAGCAGCAAGAAGAGTCAACAATAAATTCATTTTAAATACAATAATACATGGGTCCAGTCTGGCTGAGAACCTTCTTCAGCTTCCCTCCATTACTATTCTGTGAGAGTTCACATACTGGCACTGACAAACTAAGCATGCATAATAAGATCATGTGATAGAAGAAGCATTTAATAAGAGAATAAGAGATGTGATCCTCTGCTATACAGACAGAATCTGCCCATATATTCTGTGTCAGGAATGTGACAAAATGTCCTGTGTCAGGACATTTTAACGGTTCTCTACATCTAAGCCGCCAGAGTAAGATTTTATCAAGCTCAAAATCTGTTGGTTCCCAGTAATCCTCCCATGCACCATCCCCAGCACCAATGCTGCACAAAGGAGCTAAGAAAACTCTGCATGATAAGTATTTCACTGCCCTGTCCTTTAGGTTTTGGTGGCACAACCCAATAATGACACCTAGTGGAGCCCCCGGGACGAACAGTGGGCTTTCTCACACAGCAAACACATGTCTGGTTCCTCCCATCATGAACTGGAGGAACTGGATGGGTAAATGGCTTTTGACCACAAAAAAGTCCATCCTAAACAAAAAATTGGATGTATAGTAAATTAAATAAGATAAATATAGACTATTAAATAAATCTGAATTGCATTTCAAACATAATAGTGCCCACAGGACTTGTACTAATAAACTACTAATATCAAAATTACAACTTTTTCAATCATTAAATAATTTTTGCAAATTCACTACATCAGCTACCATGCTTTCATATCTGTTAAATATAAGGCTACACCTAGTAGCCTGTTTAGCTTAGCATAAAGCTAAATAGGGAAATGAAAAGCCTGACTCTGTCAGATGGTGACAAATCTGCCTACTAGTGCCTTGTTCTGTCTTTTAAAGCCCCAAAACCAAACCCCGTTTCTGCCACAGCTGCTGTTTACTCAGAGCGTCACACTTGTCCAAACACCTTCTCTTGACCTCAGTGGTACTTTCTCCAGCGATCACGCTCTAGGTAGAAAAAAAAACATACAGAATTATCTCCAAATCCATGTTTCCATTTCACAAAGCAGCCCTGACAGTGATTCACACACTTACTTATGTGAGGGTAACTCCAGATGTAGCCGAGCACACAGTATCCTGCTAACAGCATACCCAGTCCACCTACGCCGCCTTTCTTCACGTCAATATATCTCCTGTGATACCACCGCCAGCCTGAGGGAAGCACAGAGGTGAAGAGGACAAATGTAGCCCTTTAACATCAATATTATGATAGTAGTAGTTTGATATTCTGGAAATAGGATAAATAGGATCTATATTCTTGTTGGGAAAGCAGATAATCTGTAAAAGTAAACACTAGAAGTAGGTTGGTTCATCTTAAAGTCATGACATGAGGCACTCAGCTCTGTCCAAAGGTAACAAGATCCACCTACTTCTACCTCTATAGTTTACTAATTAACATGTTATATCTACTTCTAATTTTATTGTTTTATGGAGCGTTACATGTCAAAGTATTTCTTGGCTGGGACTTACATCCTTGACATAGCAGTCTTGTCCTCACTTAGAAATAACTCCCAGTAAAACCAAAATTATTGCCAGTTTCATACTACATTTTGTTGGATTTAAAACACACCGGATATAATGCATGAACTGGGAAAATTCAGAGGTGCTGGTAGGTGGGTTGTTTTTGGCAGAGGCATCCTACAGTTTCTATTTTCCCAGTCTCTGTGCTACGCTAACTGATTGCTAGTTCTAGCTTCTAATTAAATGGACAGATACATAATGGTATCAGCTGTCACATAGACAGCCTACTTGTGTGTTCTGTGTGTTATATGTATATATATTTATGTATATGTGTTGTGCATGACATTGACCTCTTTGCACCATATCCGCTAGATCTCTTGGAGTTCTGGGACTATTGCAGGCGAGCCACTCAGGTAACTCCCTCAGCCTCACCTGTCCAAGACGCCGCTGTGTCAGACCATCTGCAAATCATGTAACCAGCGAAGAATCAACACACTGACGCATTTAAAGACACATTAGAAGCACATCCTCTTTCACACGGGCTGACTTGTGAAAGAATGAGTTTGTTTGATACCCGTGTCTTGGTACTGAAACCAAAACAATGCTTTTTTAAGGCTTTCGTTTTGGTACATACAAATATATGTTTTTCCTATGAAACCCTCAAAATTTAAATAAAGACACAGCAGTTCTGAATCAATCTGATCAAAAAGAAAAAAAGAGTTAACTATTATCAATACACAGTACCAAACTTAATTATTAATTAAGCATTCCTGCGGACATTACTATTATTAATATTATATTTTTAAATGATTTAGATTAATTGCTTGGTCCATCACACTTTCATAGAGCCCAAGGTGACTAGGATGGTGAATAAAACCAGGAAAAACAATACATTTTCACATTTGAGTAGCTGAGCAGAAGCTTCTAGGATGATCAGACATTTCAGTCGGTACCAAAAATATACCGATGTAGATACCCAGCAGTACACTTCTCTGTGAAATACTAACCTTCAGCTCGGCTGTTAGCGGTGTTTTGTCTCCCGACATTGAGCTGCAGCTTCTCTTTCATCAGTCCTTCATCAGGTCTCAGTGTCTCCACCCTCACAGGTGGTGCAAGCAGGAATGGGTGAGGATTAGAAATCTGAGACGGTGCTGGTGATTTTGACAGGAGTCCTGTCATGCGATGGCCCACCTTTAACCCCTCACTCATGCTGATTGTATGTGAAAGAGGTGTAGACTGGCTCACTTGAGATGACAGATGGCCAGAGAGGAGGGGAGTAGCAGGAGACGTTAGTTTGGGCTGACAGGCAGCATCATGTTGCAAAGGGATTAAAGACGCTTGTTCAGACTTCAGACTTTTTTTCTTAACTGACTGTAGATCTTTAAGTTGTGAACCGGTGCTCGATAGTTGGTGTGACAGAGCTTTAGCTGCTACCAAACAGTCAATATCCGTTTGCCTCTTTGCTGAAACAGTTGCTTCATCGAGGCTAGTGCACAGTGAGCTTTTGCCGCTAAGGTCATCAGCACTTTCAATCTGACTCATGACGCTCGTCATGCTGGACTGACTGGTAGTTCTAGCTCGTCGTAATGTGGCTTTAACATCCTGGAGGGTAATCCTGCCTCGACGATCACTTCTTGATTTCATAAGTAACTTATTCACAGATGAATCCTCAAATTCTCCGTTTCTGTCTTCCCGGAGGTCGTCTCTTGCAATGGTTTCATTTATATCACTATCCAGAGAGTGAGATGCATGTTGGGTTGTGGAAGGAGATTCCGGAGTCTTCCTCATTGGTGATTTTTTAGGAGCTTCTTTGGGTTTTGTGTCTTTGTGTGGAGTAATTATGGATTCCACTCGTGCTGCAGTTCTGGTGTTTACTGGGTCTGTTAAAAATCCAACTGAACCTTCTTCTGACACAGCTCTGCTTCTTTCCAGTGATTCCTTAGAAACATGTTTGGACTTTGCAGCTTCTATCAATGCACGGAGGCTCTTATTTTTAGGCTTAGTGGCAATGGGAGAGGAAAGAGGAAGTGATAGAGAGACAGAGGAGGGTGTGTTGATTTGATCAGCCAGCTTCTGTTTGGTCTTTCTAGTTGATGGTGGAATCGATGCAGACGTCGATGATTGCAGTTGTTTGGATGTTATCGCAGACACCTTTTTACTCTTATTTCTTTGTAGATCTGCTGTTGCTGATGGTATCTGCGTGGATTTCTTTCCCTTTGGCGTTGGCTTGGGTGAAGCTGCAGCCAGATCAGAGGATGGTATCTGTTCTGATGTGACACCATGTTGAGTTCGAGGTGGTTTGGAGCTTGCTGCTGCTTTGCAATGTGGCAGGTGACTCTTCAGCCTTTTGTAAGTCTTCCCGCAGTATGGACACACCTCTGTGGAGACAAACAGTGGCAGAGGAATCAGGCACATTTGTTTGCACGGTGGTTAATGTAGCAAAAATTGGGGGGATGCAACTATTGACATTATCACTAAATATTATAATAATTTTCTTGACCATAAGTTGACTGGTTAGTTGAAAATTTATTTACTTTGAAAACAGAACTATTTATATAAACATATCATGACTACTGCTTCTCGAACATGATTAGCTGTTCTTTGTCATATATCACTCCAAACTATTTTTAGTAGCAGCTGTTTTCGAAAATGCACATTTGACAAGCTTGAATCAAAAAATATTTGGCTTAGAAAAGCAACTTTTAAGTAAAAGATATCAAAACAGATTCAGATTCATTTTGTATTGATCAAAAACTCACACAGTTCTACAGGTGTATAAACTAAATGTAAATGACACCAAGAAATATATGATGACAGATTTACAGTATTACAACAAAAGACACACATTACAAAAACCAGACATGGGACTACTCAGGGCTCCTTAACACATGTTTCTGCCTTGTTAGTAGTTCAACCAATTTGATTTCACATTTAAATTTCTCCCAATTTATTTACGTAACCCTTTGGCCTAAAGAAGTGAAATTATTCAGTATTCTGCAAACATTAGAGAAATGTACAAATATTAAAAAATAATTTGTGCAGAAAAACTTTACTTTTCAGCTAATAACCCATCAGATTTATGTTTAGACCAGTGGTTTACCGTGTTGAGAAATGCTAGTTGTTCACAGACACATTAATATTAGTACTCTGATAATGTAACACAGAGCAATTTGGCCACATACTTGTACATTTGATGCTTAAGTACAAATTTTGCGTACAGTAGTTTTACTTAAAGGGCAACTTCGTTGATATTCAATGTGTGTCCTGTGGTTCTAATTTGTGGATTAAATACAAACACTGATCTGCAACAACACTGAATCGACCTGATGATTTGAACGTTGCAGTTGACAGGCGTCAGCATGGGAAAGGTTTAGTGCTGATGACAGAATACACTGACAGAGTATCACAGCTTGTAGCCGATATGTGTATGTGTAATATTAAACTTCCTTCTTTAAAAAAATCTGTGAAAATGTTTTCAATTCAGATGAAGTCACCTGGAGAAGTATAACGACCAAGACAACAACCTACACAGTCGGAGCAGCCAGATAGCATCATCTGGAGGTGGTACTTACGAAAAAGTGATGCA
>OMLM01004338.1:36960-50202 GCA_900302695.1 Helostoma temminkii | reverse complement strand
ATAGTCACAACATTCTATTTTTTTAACTGGAGTGTGTATTGCACACTTTGTTGAAAAACATAAAGAAAAATTTTAAGAAATTATTTCTAAATGTAAGATTTTTTATGTATTACATTTAATACATCAGAATTTTATGATAATTATTTAATCAAAAGATTTTTGTGTATCAAATATGATACCATTGGCCTTATAGGGTTAAGGTAGTTCCTTTTTGTTTACTATTATGTTAGTTCATTCCATTATTTATAATATAAATAATGGAATTATTATTATTATTATTATTATTATTTGAGTGTCAATGTCATTGTGGTGGTGTACAGAGGACGAATTCCCCCCAAAATTATCTTCCTTTACTTATGGGCCTGACTGCAACTACTAAGCTGTCTGTTTTATGCCCAAAGCATAATAAGGACAAAGATACACAACAGAACACATGCTTGAGTCATTATTTGTGTTTTTTGCTCTCCTTAAGACTTGAGAGACCCCTTCACTCTCTCCCCAAAAATGACTCAATCGAACCCACATGGATCTTCCTCAGGCACTGTGTGTACTTTATTTTCTGCTGCTTTGTCTAATAGTCAGCAGCCACTATGAATGTTTGACTCAAAAGTACATGTTCCCTTCTATATGTTATGTGGTGGCTGGGACCACAGATGGGCTTGATATCCGCAGTCCAGTGGTAGAACAGCATTAAATAGGAGTGAGCTTATGCAGACCCCAGGTCTTCGAGTGCAGTGATGAGAAAACATGCTTAGCACTCTGAGCTCATTGAAGATGGTCATCTGCCTGCTTGTAGCATCCATCATTATTATTATAGAGTTTTTACAAATCTTAGCTGACATTTTTATCAGTTGTGGATGTCGCGTTCTGATTCGGCTACACTGGATGTGTGTGTCCTTCCCCTCACAAGATGAAAAACTGGATAAATACAACTACCTGGTATTACAGGGCAAGAAATTTACAATTTGGTGCTGGTTTCTTGTTACTTTTATATGTGTGCTGGCATTTGATTTTCTAACCTGTGTTTTCAGGATATGCACTTTTAGGCTCTTATATGCTTCCATAGAGAGGAAACATGAACATGACGCTACAAGAAAATTGCCCAGAATCTGAGTTAGAGGTTATATAATGATTTTTACTATTTATTTTAATACTAATATCCATTGTAATTTTTATTTAAATGAATAGCACTTGTTACTATCGTCATTATTTTGTGCAACTTTTGTTTTGTGGTGACTCTGCCATCTGACCTTGTTCATCTATGACTGAGCCTGTATCGATCCAACCACTGTCCTGTGTTTTGGTGTTCGGCCTCGGGCTTCACACAGTCTCACCTCACACTACATGCTTCACCTCAGATTAGACTCTGACCTGGACATGCACTGTTAGGCTCTGGTATATTTCCATAGAGAGTTAACATGAGCTTTACAAGAAAACTGCCCAGTTGCTGTCAATCTTACATAGGATACTGGAGGTCAATTCAACAGTCATGTTTTTAGGGAGTTGTATTTGGATGTTTAGATATATTTACTAATCTGAGTAGAACCCTGATTAGATACATATAATTGACACTATTTTCTCTGTTACACTTTTTTTCTTTTTTGGCTTTTATTTGTACATACTCAAAATCTCAGCTCCTCTACATGATGGCTCTTAAAATCTTATGCACCTTAAAAGAGATCATCTAACCACTGATAGTGTCCGTGTCTCCTCCCGACTTTACCTCTTTATTTTATAGCTAGTAATAATACGATGTTCATGGATGACAGGTACACTATACTGACATCATTCTACTGACTTCAGAAGGTTTATGTGGCTTAAAGTGATTTTAAAGTGACTTTTTGACATACAGAGATACAGTATATATATACAGTATATCCACAGTGGTGGAAATCTCCCTGCCAATTGGATGCCAGATGAAAATGAGCAACAGCAAAAGAAGCTGTGCTAATGGTAACACATTTAGACCATAATGGAAAAACTGTGTGAAAGAAATAGTTGTAGATGACTGTTTTAAACAGTATTGGAAAGCCATATTGTGATGCAGTTTAGCTAAGAAAAAAAAAAGATAAAACTTTATTTATCCCACGATGGGGAAATAATGTTCTGTAATGAAATAATGAAATAATAATTTTTCCACGATGGGGAACAAGTAGGTTGAATTAAATGACCTAGCATGACCTGACGGCAAAACATAGAGCTCACACTGCTCACATCTAGGGCTGGGCCTTGTCTTGTGTGAGTTGCATCTGCCTAAGTAATCAAGACCACCACTATAATGATATCAAACATATGTCCAGCCAAATAAAGAATACACACCACACTTCAATTATTTCCTGTTCCTACTAAAAAGCACAGAATCATGATGATGAAATACTCACATGGTTAGAGCTTCACAACAGGTGATGGGTAACATAGTGATTTAGTGGAGTGGATTTGGGTCCTGTCAGTACCAGCTTGAGAAACCCAGAGCTCAAGGCAACAAGAGGAAGCCTTTCCCACTACACTTAGAAATTCCTGGCCTCTCCATAACAGAACCACAGCTCCAAGCAGATGTTTGGGGGATGTTCCCCAAAGATCTTACCAGGGGCCCCATACTCTCCTTTTTCATAGCTATGCTCAAGTCTGTGATGGTCATTTATGTGACCCACTATAACTGTCTTATTGCAGCCTCTGACAAAGGACACAGCATCTTAAGAGCCCTCAGTAGCTTACAGAAACAGTTACAGTCCCAAGAGAGGGATGGCAGACTAAATAATCAGTTTCCCATCACAGTGACAATCTGAGAGCAGCTGTTTGCATCTGAAAGCCTGCCAGCAATTGTCCAAGTCACTCTGAAACAGAGAGGGGAAGACAGGAGGTAAGGAGGGAGGGAATGATGAAAGGAAAGTTTTGTTGGGCTTGATTCAGTCCAGAGTTTAAGTGTTGATCACACCAACAGACCCCTAGACGTGTGTGTAGAGACACATGCAGAGGCACATTAACCATTAGAAGAAACATACATTGAGACACACTTAATTGAAGATGAATCTTTTGTTTTTGTCATAGCCATGGAAGGCACCGTAGTACACTCAAGGATACACAGGATTTAATTTATGATTCAAGTGTATTGCTTTATATGTTTTGCTACATTTATGTAGCACTTTGCAAGAAACAAATGTGAAAAAAGCTTAACATTATAAACAAATACTGATGTTACAGACAGTTTGGGAGGAAAGTTCAGTAGAAACTGTACGTCAGCTCCTCGGGCAAGTGATTTAAATTACACAGGGCCTTGATGGAATGCATTCAGTCATTCTCTAATGTAGATGTCACTGTTTGCATAAAAGGCACCATTAAGCATGTATCTGTGTATGGTCATTTAAATTCATTTCTCTAGATAACTCCCTGGATCCTTATGACTATATGAGTATAATACATGTTTGTAGTGTAGTGAAATGTGCAAGTGTGTATGTGTGATTTCTCAGCTCTCCAGCATTAGGTCACAGATCAAGGCTACTATGGCCCAGTTCATGTTTTTGGCTGTGTCTTTACTGTATTTCTTTCAGTTTTAATATGAACACACATATCTCTGAAGCATTATTGTCTTTTTTTATTTTTTATTTTCGTGTTGCAAAGTAAAAAAAAAATAAAATTATTAATGCAAAGAAATGTAAATGAAATGGTGATCATAGTGCATGTATGTGTGTTTAAACTATTTGCTAATTTTGGGACACAAAACTATTTCTGTGAATCTGATCTTTATAATATTAACAGAAGTGAAAGTAGATTGGTGCTTTTCAGCTCTACGTACCACTGAAAGATTCAGTGGCTGTATATACTACCAGAAAGAGGGGAGAGAGGCCATCTGTCAAAGCCCACATTCAAATCCAGTCACTGTAGCACTTAAAATGATAAAACACTGCTGCTAACATTTTGTCATGTTAAACAATGCTATGTATCCGTAAGAAACTGCTTTTAAGTCATTCTGAATCACCTCTGAACTGTCCAGCTGACTGATCCAACTAGTAATGGTAGTTGGTTGAGGGAAGGCAAAGTTGGCCCGTCCAGATGGTCCAGATGATTCAAAGTGTAAATTGCCATTATAACCGATTACTAGTCCGTTAACGGGTCAAATTGAAGAGAAACGTGACTAATTTTTAATTTGTGTTTGGCTTCTGAACCTGTTGAGAGATTTTTAGTGTGAAAGTCAGGCTGCTGTTGACAGGACCTTGATAATATAATTATGCCCATCAGTAACAGATTAGCTTTGCAAGCACTGGTTACCTGGAGTTCTGGGGCAGCATGTAGCTCAGTTGGTAGAGCAGTTGTCAACCACAGGGTTAGTAGTCCAATTCTCGGGTCCTCCTGGCTACACGCTGAGGTGTAGCAAGACACCAAAGGCAGGGCCATCATCTATGTGCAGTTATCAGAAATGGAAACCACTTAGGAAAATAAATGTAACAGACTTAAAATGCCTGTTTTGATCAGTAAGTCTAATTTCAGGTCACGAACCATTTTGCTTTTTTCATTCTAAACATTCGGAGAGTAAATTCACAGACTGAACCTGTCTAACCTTTCAAACAGGTCGAACTTAAATACTGAGAAATTATAACTTTGTAAAAGTAGAATTCACAGCAGAGCTGCAGTGTTGGATTGCAGTGAATATACGCACACTCTCACTGGCCACTTTATTAGGTACGCCTGTAAAATTCACTGCAATCCAATACAGCAGCTGTGCTGTGATTCTACTTTTACAAAGTTATAATTAATTAAGTTATAATCTATTCATTTGTTATGTTGTTATTGTATACATTTCTCTTTATGCAGGATTCTGCCATGTTTCTGACATTTGTGACATTCAGGTTATTACAGGCACCTCAGACCTCTTTCTTTGTCACTCCCATTGAGCACTCTTATTGACACTGTTGAAGCAAAGGTCAGGATTTCACATTCAGTCAAGCATTCACCTTTGCCACTTGGCTGAGGTCTGGCAAAATTAATTCTTTCTGTCTAGCTGTCTCTCTATGTGCCAGGTTCATTTTTCTTACAAACAAACACAGAAGAAAAGTGTATGCCTGAAAGTGTGTGTTTGTGTGTGTGTGTGTGTGTGTGTTTAAAAGACATTGGTACAACCATTTTAACAGGGCAACTCTGTTTGAATTAGATGTTCTAACCCCCCGCTCGCTAAATGGATTTCTGAAGTGGCTGTAGTTGGAGGCTTTCAATCGGATGCAACCTTGAGTCCTTTTTTATGTGAGCTCTGTAGGATTTAAGTGCCGGTATAACATGAGCACGACTGAATGCATGCTCCTCATTTTTTGAAATTGAAAAATCTCGAAAGGCTCTCCCCATTGTACAGGCAATTAATGGAATGCTGGCAGCGAGGTTCAGGTGCTTAAAAGTTGTATTTTTTCTCTCTCGCTCGCTCTCTTTTTAATGACTAATAAAGGATAATCATCATGAAAAAAACCATCATAATGCTGTAGGCTTCCTCTTTATGCACAATGATGTATAATGCATGCTTTGAAATGAAACGGCAGCGGCCTTCGAATCATTCTATCTCCAAACCTTAGTGTATTTGTTTTGCATGCCACAGTGAGGATTTTGCATAACAATAGTGAGTGTGGCTATTAACAATGCTTGCCTTTTAATTTGATCTTTACATTTTTAAAGTTCGTCCATCAGGCTGCTAAACAATAGCTTTCCTGGTCGCTGTTTGGTGTAAGTGATTAGAAAGTTGGCTAATTGCTTCTCTAAAGAGTTGTGATGTTTCTTTTTTGCCTCTTTGCTCTTCCTCTGCGAGCCTCAAACACTGAAACAGATACGCTATTCTATTAGTTTATAAAATGTTTCTTGATATATGAAGCAAATTATAAATAAAACACCAGATACTTTGCATTAATTTAGTGGCAGACAAAAATACGCAGTTTTATTACACAGTCAGTGAATTAAACTTCAATTACAGTAACTGCAATTACAGTAAATGATGCCTACAAATGCCTATTTATAACCAAATATAAAGGCGCCGGTGCGGTGTCCTGAACGATTAACACACTAAAGACACGTTTTGCCACCATGTATGCGATACTGAGGCGTCTTGAGCCCCTGGCCCTGCCTGAAACTGGACCGAACACCAAACTGACTTATTTCAGCATTCAGTTCCACCTTTTCTTGCAATCTTGGAACACTTCCAAAAGCTTTTGTCTTTTTCTTCTGCCCTCGGTCTCTTTCTCTTTGACTGTGCTTTGACAGTGCAGAGAACTGTACGAGCGCATCTGAGTAAACACGAGTGATGTCGTTCCAGAGTTTAAAAGCTTCACATAACACTGGCAGACACAACTTGGGGCTGTTTGTGTTACAGAAAGGAAAACTAGTTTAGAAACTGACAGCACAGCATTGGTGTGTGTGAGGGAGAGAAAACCTGTGTATGTGTGTTTATGTTGCTTTTGGCAAGTTATTCATTTGTGAGTTTTTCTCTTTTTTTTTTCTTTTTTTCTTCCTCTCTGTGTGGTTATCTTTTGAGTTGGTTGGTTTAGAGCTGATGTCCACCTTCGGGGATGCACATAGCATGCATTTCTGAGTATTTTCACCTGAGGCTGCACTTGTTAGAGTCTGTGGATAAATGTATATACATTATTTATACAAATTCAGGGCGAATGAAAGCAGGTTTAACACATTTACGGACAGGAGGCCAGGCACTGCAAGCCAAGCTCCAAGTGAGGATTGCACTGCTGTGCGCCAGGGATCGAGTTGGCCGCTTGCCCGGCTGTGACCAGCATCCTTAATGCTGTACCAAAGCACCACTAACTTTATCATCACCTCAACAACTGAATGATCCTTAGTATTATTTTCCTTGGAAAAAAAAAAAAAGATTGTCAAAGTTTGCTATGTTACTACAATTACAAAAGACCAGATTTTTTAATGGTAATATGATTGAAATCTTTAAATGTTTTAAATATTTAAGGCCTTTTTTAATTTAGAAAACATGTACAGTATGTGTCAGCATATACATTATGTGTTGGAGGAAATTACTCATTTTGGGATCATTCAGAATGATTCTGATGCCATGTGGCTGTGGTTTGATGTCTGATCAGTCTAGTTTAGTCTAGTTATGTCTTGAGTAATAGGTACCAAAAATTAAAAAATAAAAAAAAATAAACAGTTCAATGTGTTAGTTGGTCCCATGTATGTGCACAATACTGCACCTGTTAATGAATGTTAATAATTTTATTCTTTAGATCATTCATCAACCTCGTGGTAGAAATCACTTTTGTAATATGAATATGTTGCAATAAATAATGGAGGTTTGCTTTGTACTAACACCAACATTTGTGCTGTTGAAGGTTGTACAAGTGGAGTAAAACATTGAGTCACTTAATAGAGCTGCCCTTTAAATTTAAATTGCTTCTGATATGAAGTAGTTTTCAATATTAGGTTTGAAGACGTCAGCTGAAGATGTTCATTTATGTCAATTCACACACTCAACAAAAAATAAGGAAGTGTATAAGACACCTTGTCTAATTATTGGAAACAGTTTGCTATTTCATCAATTCATGATTTAAAAGCACTTGCTGCAATTATTGTAAATGAGTTCGACAGCAAGACAAAGATGAACATTTAGATAAAAGCTTTATGCAGGCATATGAGAGTAAAAAGAGCTAAAGTTCAATGACACTATAAAGTAAGACAGCCTGTTTCTTTCAATGATGAGATGGGAGAGATGAGATGAGATAGAAAAAGTCTTAATGAATCATGAAGAAAATGTAAAACAAGGTCAAATTAAAACAGGACACTGTGTATAAAGTCATTATTTAAGCTCTGACTTGACCAGTTACAGGGGCAGATTTTTGTATGGACTCGTGAGTTTCATACAAGATGCAATACTTACAAATACTGTGTGTTGTATTTCATATTTGTTCTAATATGATGTGGCAAATGCCCTCCTGTTCAAATATACCAGGAAATTCATAAATAAATATTGTTTTCCTGGTGTAGTAAAGTGTAAAGTGACTTGACACTCCCCACTTAACATTTCCATCTTCCATCCAGGAGCCTCCCACCTTGGAGGTGGACGCCTTGCCGGTGGGTTGTAGTCTTCATGTTCCCATGGAGCTGGAGTTTACAGCTTCCTGTTTCCCTCACAGTCCAGCACCTCAGAAGGGCTCTGACCTTGTCTACATAGACTAAACTTGTTGGTGTGATGATAATTTTGCTTTCATATTTTCATTTATTATGTAGCCATAGTTTTTTTTTTTTATGACAACTCGGTTTGGTGTAATGTTTAAATTTTGTGTCACGTATGATTAATGTAGGCACACAGACATGTTTGCTATTTGTGTCAATGAGTCTTACATTCTGTAATACTCAAATACTAATTCTGTAAAGCCTCAAATATTATTTTAATCTACACTTAAATTTCAGTTTTTTGGTATTTAGTAAATGTGTGTGTTTTACATGTGAATACTGTGCTTCATTACCTTTTCTGCTGTGCATGTATTTGTGAAAATGTTATATTATCTACTAAACTGTATGGTGGTAATGGTTAGTGTAAAATAAATATCATGCAACTGTGCCATCCCTCAATTGATTTAGTAATAGATTATTAACAAATGACACCCCCTTCTCCCTCTCCTCATGTTCCCTGTCACTCAACTATCAAACTAGCTAAAAAAAAGCATACAGAAGAAAATACATATGACAGGACAGATTTAGTGTATGCAGGAAGCAAGAATCCAGTATTATAAGCATATTAATTATTTATTGAAATATGAGGAAAAATTCAGTTAGCCTCAGAGAGACACTTCCAGGACCAGGTAAAGATGTGATAGTGGCAGTCAAAATGTCAGCAGGAGGGGCAAAGTCAGACAAGCAGAAATGAAAATAGCACTTTGATGCATTGTGTATCCAGGTGGTGACAGTGTACATGAGCATGTGAATGCACAAAGGTAGTCATTGTTTAAGTCCTTGTTAAAGCAGGTCTCCTGCATCAAGTCTATCTTGACAATTATTCTTAAGCTACAGATATTTGTTATAAAACAAAGTGTTGAATTTTTGACCTTTGCTCATAACTTCTGTCGGCTCAAGTGGCAAAAACGTCTTCAAATTTTTACGGAACTCTATCTGCAAACAAATTCCTCTTGGGAACGGAGAAGGACTAAGCAATGAGCAATGACTTCTGCAATGAGCACGTTCATGACTGTGTTGCCAGGATGTGGCATAGAGTTCACCTTTATGTTAAAGGAAGTCCAAGGCAGCTGCAGAGCCTAAACAGAAGGTGGGTGATAAAGGATTGTCTGATTAGTTGATGAAGACATCAGATAGTGAAGGATCAGCATCAGGACATATGATGACATAGGATTGAACTTGTTTTTCTGTACATTAAACATGCCATTGAAAGACTTGCGATCATTCTATGTTGTAACCAAAAAAGGATAAAAAAATTAAACAAACACCACAGGTTGTTCTGGGAGGGACGTTGTGGGAAACATTTGGGTGAAAAAAACAGTAACACCAACAACTGTATATGTGAAAAAATCCACATGAGAATAATTTAGGCTGCAATGTTAAAAAACAAGCCAGTTTCCTTCATTTTGGACACAATACTGGAAGTCACAGCTCACGGGGAAAAGATGCAGTCTTTGGTATAAGAGCAAACTGGACAGAACAATGATGCAAATTGAGATTCTAGAAGAAAATTTGATGTGGCACAAACATCTTTCACACTAACTTACTTAAATACAATACTCTTCAATGTACAGACTTGCATAAACATTTAAAAGACAAAAAAATGCAGTGATTTTTCTTTTTTCAAAGCCCATTATTTTTGCTCCAGACCTGCATTTCAGAAGTACTTGGGAAAACAAAATGTGAATAAGCTATAGTAAACAAATTTATTCTGCCGCAGACACCTCACATCATGTAACACAAAGATGGAAATCCATTGATGTAATAAATTATCTTCATTATTAAGCGTAACCAGTGACATACTGTACATCAAAAATGTAAAAGCACTGTAAAAAAAAAAGTTACAAAAAAACCTTTCTATAGCAACATGTAAGAAACAACCCTTCGAATGTGAGCAGACACAGTTAGAAATTAATATTTTAAGTGTGATTCCTTTCTGATTTTAGTGTCTCACGACATAATTTAAGTACTGCCCAAAACAAATAAAAAATAAAATACTGTACACACATCAAATAAAGCAAACCAGAGTGATCTTTTTTCATTTAGTTGATTTCATTTTTTAAGAAATCATTGCTTTGCAATTTCTGCTTCATCACAGTTCTCTCCCATATGACCACATAAATGTAAACACCTGTTGAATTATTCTTTTTAAAATTTTTTACAACATGAATACTTTATATATATATATTTGTACATATTTTCATTCACATCTGCACGGTTAGCTAGCATGGTAATGAAATAAGGCAAGACTCACATAACTGTGAAACAACACATGTTTTTTTTCTCTTATAATACTGATTATTAAGGTTTTTGTAATTTCCTTCTTCTGTTCTGCAGCAGGCTTTGGTCTTTCTGGACAAAGGCTGGGTCGATCATTCTCTGTCTCCAGAATACACGTTGTTTTGTTCCAGTTTTAATGAAATAATGAAAACAGGGGTGTTTTTGCTGGAAAATGACAATAAATACATTTTTTCAGCTGACATTGTTAATTGAATTTATTTAACACTGGTCTTTCTGAGGTACATAGTTTAAGATGATTTGTGGAAGTGCAATAAGAACCACAAGGTGACCATGAAGAGCAAATGACTTTCATTACAAGAGAAAAAAAACTCTTATTTTTCTACGTATTGGCCTGTTTATCATTTTGTTCATTAATGAATGTTCCTGTTTTAGACCTTTATTTTTTTAACCATCAGTTCTCCCTTTTCAGTCAGGCCAACCTGCCGTGGCAGGCATCTTGTTTGTGTTCAAAAAACAGATGGTAGTTAAGAGTCTCTGGCCCTGTTGACTGTGTGTCCATTCATCTTTGTGGTACCAACAACAGCTAAAAGCCGGTTTCAGTGAGAAAGCACACCATAGAATCGTTGACAAAAATCAGTCACTGGTCTAGTCACAAAGCTGTCTGAAAGATTGCCAATGTTACTCAGGTTCCTTTCTCAGCAAAAAAAAGCCTCTCACAGTGTCACCAGCACTAAAACACTCAAGGGTTGTTAATTCTTTAAGTTGTAGCTTGCCATTCTTGATAGTCTGTGCTTGTGCAGACAATTAGATACCATCTTGTAGTGTCAAATGCAGTGTTTGTTTCAAGTGTTTTTTCTTTTTTTCCTTAGAATACTGTCTTTTTCCTGTGTGGGTGAGAAGAACTGGCTCTTCTTTCAGACTTTTTTTTTTTTTTTTTTTAGAATAAAGGGATCCACATGCTGTTTTTTCTGCACATTGCCAGTCTCTTCAGTCTCTGTGCATATGTCTTTGTCCAAAACTGTTCTTCAAGTTGTAACTTGAACATCAAAATCAGTTCAGTATAAACCAGAGATGTTAAACTGTCTCTGCTCTACATCCTCTAGCTCATCTCAGCTTGTGTCTGAAATGGACATGCAGTTTCATGAAAACATTGTTTGGAGTTCTTGGGCTGCAGCCAACATTTCAGGATGTCAGCACAGCTGCATTATGGGTAGTGTAGTCTCTTCCTAAGCTCTCTTGGCATGTAGCATTTCAATGAGCAGGTTGTTGCATGGCACATCGCCATTCAGGTGTTTGTAGTAAAGGTATTCTTCGGCCTGCAGGCTGATGGCCCGGATCTCGGGCAGCCGGAGGAGCAGCTGGCCGAACTTATCCGTTTGCTGCGGGTAGTTACACATAACGTAGTCCAGCAGCGCTGCGTTGACCTGCTCTTGGACGCTTTCTACCAGGTGGAAGTTCTCCAGGTTTTTGACATCTACAGAAGGAAGCACACGAAAGGTTAGAAATGCGGACATTTTAACAGTCACTGGAGGGAATGTGGGGAAGTACTGAATGAGGACAGGCGATTGAAAATCAAAACAAAAGTCAAAACAGTTGAAGTTGCCCTTGGTTCTTGCACAGTTGTTTTGAGTTGTAAAATTTCCTGTGGGTAGAGTTCCCCTTTTTTAGAAATGGCTTAAATTGAAAAAAAATGGACTGAAAATGAAAAGGCCATTACATACATCAAATGCTTCTGGTCAAATTTGGACACTGACCATTTACCTTTTGTTAAAAAAAGGGCTGACATATAGAGAAGGACACTCATTCATACACACATTCACACCTATGTCACCTATAGTCACCAGTTAACTGTATGTCTTTGGACCATGGAAGAACTGGAGTACTTGGCGAGAACCCATGTAGACACAGGGAGAATATGCAAACTTGATGTGTGAACCACTACTAACCACTGTACCTCCCCTCAATTATAGCAAAATCATTAATAAATAAATTACATTATGTCTAAATGGAATTTAAAATTACAGTTCACTGTTCACTGACTGTTTCAAAACACATACTAGATTTTAAAACAGGGAAACTTTATGATGTCAGAGAAATGAAGGAACTGATGAAGGTTCACATTACAGTCACATAACAGTAAAAATGTATCAAGAGGAACAATTTTACAAGTTGAACTCATTCTTGTGACACATTTTTACTTTAAAGAGGACTTCAAAATACACCTCATGGTGAAGTATCTCTCCATCCTCTTTTTTCCCTATGAATTGTCTCTTGAGACTGTGGAGTACAGGGAATCAGGTGAAGGAAAAAAAGGTTCTCCTCCTGAGAGACTCCTTCCCCAGAACTCAATGAATTATGTAGGGCAATTCATATCATTCATATCGCCACCAGAGCTGCTCCTTAACCTGACGCTCTTCCCACCCTTTTATCATAACAAAATAGAATGTGTTATCATCGCTGAAAAACTCCACAGATTGTGTTTTGTTAAAGCATTAATCTCATGAAAAATAGCAATCACTGAACTTAAGTGTGCAGTAAAAAAACACAGTGAAAAAAGTTGCGCAAGATGAATTTCTATTAATTCCTTGTGCAATAGATATTTTGCATCTTTCCAAAATCCGGCCTTTCTCTGCAGCTATAAGCACTTTTCCTTGACAATAATAAGCCCACTTGGGGATTTGAGCAGATTATTGCAAGACAAGACAAAATTTGCTAAATGGGTAATGGTGGACCAGAGCACTGTGTGTACTTGTCATGATTATGAAGCGAAGTGCTGTAGAATATTTAATGAGATAGAAGTCCTCTGTGTGTGTGTGTGTGTGTGGGCAGGGAGGG
>OMLM01004338.1:2821-36940 GCA_900302695.1 Helostoma temminkii | reverse complement strand
GGGAGGGGGGGGGGTGATCTTTTATTAATCTTTTTGACCCCAGGTTGAGTGTGTCCACAGATGGGGTAATGTGGAATGACAGGGTCCCCGTATCTAGATGACATATCCAGACAAGGACATGCGCACACTAAAGTATACTTTCTTTCACACTAAATCTCTCAGAGACGGACATTAATCCATTGAAATACACATATTTATTTCTATTATACGCACACGCATACACACACATTGCCTCTCATACACACGCACAAACACCCCATCACCCACCCAGAGCATTAGAAGGGAGGAGGAGGAGATAAATCAGCAGCTAATGAGGTCTAGAGAATGAGAAGCAGGTCCTTCAAGGCACTTCCATCTATGATGCACTCTACCATGCTATTACAATCTGTATGCATGTGTGTGTCTGTCTGTGTTGTATGTGTGAGCTGGCGTGTATCGTGTGCATGCTCACCCTGACCTCTGGGTGACATGACGAGAGGCCACATAAGGCCACGAAGAGGGCAGGAAGAGGCAGAAGAGGTGTGGCTTGACAAAGGGGCACAACCAAACATTAGATTTGCTTTTTTCTGCTGCCACTCAGCAGTCTGAGCCCATTTCAGATTCAGCACTGATGGTGTAAAACCCCATATCAAACTCCAGCAATGCTTCAGAGAAGTTTTTATTTAGCCTTACATAAGATAACTAAATAGAGTGAATTTGCTTTAAGCATTAACACAGAGACATCCTACGCAGTCAACAGGGGAAAAAAGCTTGTATTCATCTGCACATAAAAGAAATGAAACATGGAGCAAAGATGTGGAATGAAAAGTTTCTGAGCTTCTCACACAGTTTTGAAAATTGTGGTAGATGGTTTGTGTGTTGCTGATAACAACTGTAACTAAGTGTCCACATCAGTCCAGTGCACATCCCCTCACCCCCTTTTTTCTTATTTATTAAGTCTTTAACTGTAATTTTTCTAAATCTTATGTTAGTAGTGAGTCATTTACAGTGCTAGGTGTTAAATACATACTGTGTACCAACTAAAAAGTACCAGCACTATTTAAAAATGTATGTACTAAGAGTATATAATATAATAATAATAATATTGCAAATCTGAGTCAGAAAATTTCTGTCTAGCACAGCATAAGCATATTCACAATGTGCTAATGTTGTTTAGCAATGGTAATTTTTTAATGTTTGGACATGAAAAATATGTTGGCTGCAGTTGTTTTAACATCATGTAACGCAATAAAGAAGTTTTCTCTGCAGTAGAGATGCTGTCGATAACAAACATCTCTTGCTGCTAAATAATCAGTTCAGGGATGTCAGAACCTCTCCTGTCTGAATTGGTTAAATCTGAAGAAACACGACAAGGTGAGCTCAGATCACAGCGAAAACATGTAAGCTGTTGCCATGGTTTCTTTAAAAAAATTGTGTCTGCGTGTCAGCATGAGTGTGCATTCACATAGTAAACTACAGAGAATTAGTACCCAATGTTTCTGTCAAGCTAATTAGGGGTAAGTGAGACAAAAACACGGCATTTTAATTGCTAATTATTACAAGAGCCTCTTTTGAAAAAATAATGAACAGGACTTCCAAAAAAAAAAAAAAAGAGCAAAAAATGTAAAAGCATAATTGACAATAGCCTCAAAAATTCTCCTGATTGCAAAAGCCAGTGGGCAAAAACGAACTAAAACATACTTGATTGATGAGATTTTGTTTTTCTTATTTATTTTATTTATTTTTTAATCAAAACCAAACTGGTGAATTGATTTGAATTCACTGGCCAGTCAAAGGCAGAGGAAGGATGAGAAAATGGAGAGAAGAGTTAGGGAGAAATTTTTAAAAAAGAAAGAAAACTGAAAACAATTGATCAATGATTCCCAGACAGTGTCAGATCGAGTATTAAGTGTGCTAAGCGCTCTCTCTTCTTTCTTCACTGCCTCTCACCCCCCCTCCTTTCCCTCTCTCTCTCTCTTTCTCTCTCCATCTCATCGTTCAGTCACTGTGGGACTAATTATCAACTTTTTTTCACATAAAACAGCCACAGTTCGTTGCAACGCCGCGTCCGAATACTCAAATGGAAACCCTGAGGTCCCATGGAATACATTGTTTCATTTGACGGGCGATCATGCTGAAGCCAGCAACCTAATGCAAAAGCACACACACATACATACAGATTAATTCTCTCCTTCACACAACCCCTGAAATCACCACTGTGCTTTTTAATTAGACTTGCCGTGAGTGTCTGTGTGTCCGCATGTGTTTTGACTGCCCCTTACAATCAACCTGCTCCAGGGACACACATACACATAGCATGTAGAGACACAGTGCACATTCACTCATGCAAGTATTCAGTCCATTATTTCACTCTGATCTCAATGATGCCTCACAGAGTGGACACTGTGGTGTGAAGAAACTGTGATCAGAAAAATAAATATCACTTGGTGTCAAAGTTCAGTGTTCATTGCAAAAGCAAGCAGATACCACTTTCTTTATGGCTGTAGGAAGCCAAGGAAGTGGAAAAACACTCCTTTGTACAGTCAGACAAGTTGATATAACTGCAGATCTCATTTGTAAAAGACCTGATGTACAGACCTCTGTACAGTATATCTGCAGTGTAAGTCAACATCTGAAAAAAATGATGTAGGCACACTAGATTATAGATGACACTTTAATTCAGCCCTGTTATTAACCTTCATAGGTTTAAACTTGTATTAGTATAATGTTATAAATAGGTAATAACCCGCTAGCTGTACAGTAAGTGGGTGTAAATGTAAATTAATGTATTTGTCAGCACTGTTACCTCTCTTGTGAGACTATAATTGTTGGTAGTAGAATGAGCAACAGATTAAAGTGTGACTGGCCCATAAAATAACATCCATCCATCCATTTTCTGAACCGCTTAGTCCCCGTAGGGGTCACGGGTGTGCTGGAGCCTATCCCAGCCGGCATACGGGCGAGAGGCGGGGTACACCCTGGATAGGTCGCCAGTCTAACGGCCCTGCGTTAGACTTATATATATAGACAATATATAGACATATAGACAAACAACCATTCCCAACACAGGGAGAACATGCAAACTTCCATTAAAAAGAAAATTTGCAATTAAATACTAATGAAAAATAATGTTTTATATAAAATTGTGGCATTTTGATGTGAATTGTGAATCCATATAATCTTGCTTTTTCCACTTAAAACTTACACCAATTTCTGTTTTTCTTTTATGACACATTGCACCTAACAAGCATACATGGCAAAATAACCATATTTTCTCACTGTTACAATTTTTGTGCCACAGTCAATAAACATCTCTGTCACATGCTGCCAATTCAGTCTGCCTTTCAAATTTCACAACATGTGTTTCCTTCTGGATCCAAAAACAACACATAAAACTCTTGGGTCATAAACAGTTATTGAGTCAAGTGTTGTCAGTAAACTTGGCCAATTAAACGTGAGTGAAAGACAAACTGGTCACTTCCTGTATTGGCGGGCATAAGGGGCTTTTCCAATAGGGACCCTTACAGGCGTTTATATGGGCCTATCAAAGCTGAAGCATCTTTTACCACAGCAGCGGTGCATCAAAGAGCGAAGAGTTTAACCCATGTCCTTTTTATTGCATCTGCTGGATTGTTATCAGGTCAACACTGCTGCTACTTTACTCATTCTTAATCTGCCTCACAGCTTGGCTCCAGTCAGAGACATGGGTGTTAAAAGAAGAGAACCCAATAACCTTTGACTCTGAAAGGACACAGTGAGGACTAAGGACTTACTGCCTAATGTAAGTGCTACGTGTTCAATGAGCGAACATGTCTGTGTGTTTGGGTATGTGTGTGGTGTGAGAAAACAGGGCAACAAGGGCAATCAAAGCAAATAAGGTTCACGGGGCAAGGGGCAGTGGCCGCATGGTTGATGGTATGACTCACGTTGGCTGTTATGTGAGTAAGGGTGCAATGTCGTGGTACATATGTTGAGCTTTGTATTTAAGAAAAGCAACATGTTTCCATTTATTACCCCCACTTTACCCCCGGTATACTAGAAGGTAGACAAAAACACACTCTCACCTGAGCTCCCATCAATATTCCACTGACAGCATTTCACATGGAAGTGTGTATTTTTTTCTCTACAGGAGGCTGTGCTTTCCCATTAGAGAATTACAGTTTTCATCTATCTGCTAGCCAGCAAACAACTTCCCCTGCTCCCTGGAGCTCTCATCCTTGTTTTCCTCTAAGTCCCATTTGGGGAATTCTCTTTCTCTAATATAATGCCTCTATGTTAAAGCCGAATAAGAAGTAAAATATGCTTCTTAACTATTTAATTAGGGTCTTTGAGATGTGTTACACTAAAGGCTAACAGGATAACTAGTACCATGACTATCCTATCATAGGATACCACAGGAGCATCTTTAAACTCAATAAAATGAATCTATTGTCAGTTTTATCAAGTGAAATTTGACCTGTAAAAATAAAAAAAAAATAGAGAAGCACTGCTACATGCTGGAAAGCATCACTGTTTGAGGACTAATGCAGGCATAGATCCAAAAACCCATGTTTGGCCAACTATGTCAAAAGGCAAAAGTGTTTTTTAAAGCTTCTTTGTAAAACCTACTGACGAAAGGACAGGCCAGATGTGAAAATGGTGGTGTTGGACTTACAATTTGTTTTTGTTTATATGGAAAGTGACAGAAATTGTTTAAACCTTGCTTACTTGCTCACGTTGCCAATCACTGTATAGTGGGAGTGTTTGAATGGCTGTTAGTTTCAGAAACGTACAGAAAATGTATATACACAGCCCCTCCCTCTGGGAAAAGGTTAGGGCATAGAGGTTTCAGAGGCTGTTAAACCATCTGACAAGCACTTTGTTTGGAGCATACTGATGCCTTTAGGCTATGGATAAGGTGAAGTTAGGTTAGGGTAACACTGAAGAACCTCGACTAGACTATGTGACAAAAACGGATTTAAACATTGGGTGTATTTTTAGAAAACTTTGTATATGTTGTGTACTTTGTGTTTGATTAATTCCTCTCTTCATTATTCATATTTTAAACAGTTTACCTCTTGGTGCACAGTCCTATCTTATATGTAGACTACCTGGACATCTCATAGAATGAAAGGAAGTATCCTTTGCACATTCTTTGTTCATTTAAGAAAGGGCTTAATAAGCCTTAAGCAGTGACCATTTATCTTGAAAATTGACCCTTTATTTCACCAGCATACAGTAACTTACTGTAGCTATATGCCCTCAAGCTAATATAGAGCCCTGTGTCCTGAGGCTAAGTATCCTCTGCGCTAACAGTGCATTATAACAATTGTCTTACTGTTTCTAGAAACAAGCCACCAATGGGACAGGCTATTGTCAGTGTGTCAGAATAAAGCATGAAGGCTCTATTTGCCCACCGACTCATCAAACCCTCCCTTCAGCCACTCAAGGGGCCAAATGCCATGCGGCTATGAAAGAGAATTAAGTAGGTACAGCCCAGTTGGGGATATATTAAGTCAAATATAAACCTACGCCGACAACATTGCTATTGTTGTTAAGCTAAACAGGTAGCGGCTTGTTCAGTTCTGTTTCCCAAGGACGGGTCGGCGCGCTCAGTGGGGCGTTAGAAGAGGTTGAGAGATATTGAGAGGGAGGAGAAAGTGCCTTAGGTCTGATAAAATAAACAAGAGAAATGGTGCTCTGAGCAGGAAGGAGACAAGCTTCTCTCATTGCCTATGCTGACTCGAAGGTGCTTGGGATTTATCCTGAGGTGATAAGGAGAAAACAAATTTACATCCTGCATCAGTTGGTCCTTTCAGTAGCTGTTTTATTAAGGGCTTTGAGGGCTTCAGCAGATGGCCACAGCCAAAGACGTTAATATCAGTGGCAGTAAGTAATAAAGGTATAGTTCAGAGTTTCTGAAATAACGTATGTATTACTTGTTAGTTTATGTGACAATGTGTGTGTTAACAACTGCTAACTGATCAAAATCAACATTAAATAAAAAACAGTTAAAGCCATTTATCAAGCACTATAGCCAAATGTTTCCAGTTTCTATATTTAAATAAGTTGGTTTCATACTCTTGTTTGGGCAAAACAAGTCTTTAAAAGATGTAAACTTGGCCTTTATTGAGTCAGTGATTCATGAATTAGTTGAGATTCTGAACAAGTTTTGCTTTTGTTCAAATATTTCTATGATTTTTGTAGTTCTGGGTTATGGCTTAAAATATTTGTGTCAACTAGCCCCATTTGCTGTTCCTCATTTCTGACAAGCTGTAGACTCACTGGGATAAAAATCATATTGCTGGGGAGGAAAAAATCACATTGTCTCAGCATTATGAAAATCCATTTGCCAGAGGGATACTGAGAGACTTGAATCAGCAATGAACCTAGTGCTTAGCCCTTTGTGGTCCCTCTTGCACCCCACCCGCCCCTTCAAATTTCCCCCTTCTTTAGCCTCACTGGATTGGGAACCAAACACCTCTCATTGAGCCGACCTCAGACACCCACAGGTCCCTGCTGTGCCCTCACTAGAGCAGCTTTCAGTCTTGTATTTACAGGCAGCTAATGACGCTAGGACCTGACTGACAGACTCAACTCTAATGAGCAGTGATCCAGATGAAAAGTCAGTGTTTGGTGTAATCTGAGGAAATTATCTAGTGGAGCAGTAAAATAAAAAAAAATAAAAAAATTAAAATAATCAGTATGGCTGGACCTGTGTGGTGACCCTTCAGGCTTTTCTAGACTTTAACTCTCACTTTGTTTCAAACTGTCAGCAACAGCAGAAGAAAGTGCACCACACACTGTGTGTGTGTTGTTACTGTCTCTGTTTGTATCAGTGTATGTGTGTGAACCTCGTTTTGCATTCAGTGCACTTTTGCACCCCTTGGCTAATTACACACAGGGTTTGTTTGGCGGAGGAGGGAGGGCAAGGGGAGTGGAGGGGCATGTCAACCTTTCTTGTTTATGATAAAGTGACAGAAAATCATTGGGGGGGTCAAATACCCCCCTCCAATCCTCAACTGCCCCAAAAACTCCTGCAGCAGTACAGAAGGTGCCTGTTGTGGGAAGCCTCCCCTTTAATGAGACCATTAAAGGGCCCGTCTCCCTGTCAATAGATTTCTCTCATTCTTTCTCTGACAAATTTGAATTAATAATTCAACGCCAAGAGCCTGGGGATGTATATTTTCAGCATGAAGGACAGTTAATCCATAGCGTCATTTTTCTCACTCCTTCCTCTCTCCTCCATCCTCTCGTTTTACATCTACCCCTCTCTTTTGCTCCCTTCTCTTTTGATGATGGAAGCCTGCAGGTAGAGTGCTGACTAAAGAAAGTGTGCTGCATGTTTCCTACATCTTCTTCTACATCTTCTTTTAACTTCTTTGTTTTCTGTGTAATTTCCATCACCAGTCATGCCACATGACAAGTGAAGTCAACTTAAGTGTAAATAGGGGTTTAATTTATTCAAGTATTGGGTAGCGTTGGTCATTTTTCTTTCCCCACAGGCACTAATGTAAGATGACATGTTTGCACACTGCCTCTCAAAGCTAGACTTGGAACTTGGCCTTTTCTGGAAGTTTCTGTTCTGCCAAATGTTGAAACTTTCAAATGCACAATAGAAGGAAATTAGTAATTTTGAGGACAAACCACAACACTTGCTTGCTTAATAAAAGGATATTGTAGAGTGTCTGTGGTTGTGGAGTTTGTTTGTATTCTGCACCCGCTGTGGTTTTGAGTTTTGAGTTTTAGTGATAGAATTTTAAGAGACAAAATAGGTCTGTTTCAGTCTGGGCTCCATTAAACATTTGGCACAGCTTGTAATCCTAAAATGTTTAACAGAGTTTAACAAGGCACAGAACAAAATCAGCTTAAATAGCTGGAAAGTTTTACATTTGCATGCCTTTAAAATAAACAGTGTCTGGTGTAATCAAACAAGCAGCTCATCTCTACACTGTCTGCTTGTTTTTCAAGTACTGTTGTAATGCTTCATTTTAAGGTAGCTGTATTTGCCTCCTCTGCTTAAGCCAGGCAGAAAGGAGTTTCATCATCATAATTGAGCATTATCAGTTTTTACAGGCTTAGAGTGTAGGTTAGTGCCACCAGTAGCAATAGATATTGAGTACAAATGTATGCACTAAGGCCGCTTGCTCGGAGCTGGAGTTGGCATGACAAATGGCTGGCAGTTCCCAGGAATGTCTTTTACATTACACAGTATTATGTTCTGATGATATATGGCTGTGTACTGTAGATTTGTGTGTGAAAAGAAGACTGATTGATTAACAACCTCTTGTGTTTGAACATGTGTTTGCTGTCTGACTCTTGTTTCCAACATTTGACAGCAGAAATAAATGTTTCCATTGCACTGGAACATTGTTTCTGCTTTTTTTTTGAATGCAGTACAAGGGATAACTATGGTTAACGTGTGTGTCTTAGTGTTCAAGACTATGTACTCGCAGGGCTTTGTTGCTTAAAATATCCTCCAGGACAAGAATGAAGAGACAAGAAAGGAGCTGTGATGGTTCAGGAGTGGGGGTGTAGGGTCACAGGGTGGGTGGTGGCTCAAAGAAGAGAGAGAGCGAGAACGAGTGGAGAAACAAGAAACAGTGAGCCAGAGCACCTGTTGGATCATCTGTGCTTTAAAACGTTTAATCACTGTCTCTGGTTACACACACATACACGCATGCCACAGCATGCACACACACTGCCCTAAAGCTCTGCTGTTCTCTGCCCAGCCAGAAGTATCTTGTAACCACATTGTCCAAAGACATGCACATGCACACACATATATAACACACAAACATGCTAAAGAGCAAAGGGATGAGGGTGTATAATCTTATAGCAGCCACCTGACGACCATATAGCTTACCACCACCAAACACATGCCACTACACTGTACACATTCACACAGGAACACAATGACTGGAAGTCCACATTCCAGGCAGTACTGCGATTCCAGTCAGCTGCATTTGTGATATCAGGGGTTAGGATGAATGCAAAAGAATTATTTTTACTTCTACTGTAAATGTCAGTATTTTTTTCATGCAGAGACTTATGTGCTTAAGTACAGACTAAAGTCAGTCATGACAAATGAAAAGTTTAAGCACATTTGACACACATTGACCATATGTCCCATATATGTTGTAAACATTAAGTCCATCTATGAGTCAATGGACAAATCACCACCTTTTATCTTAACCAACCATTGCAACTCCACAGTTCATCCCACACCTATGTTTTTTTTGTTTTACATTTTGCATATAGTAATGGTTGTCCAATGATTAACACTAATGACACATCATGAGCCATAATTGCCATAAATGTCCCAAAAGTCATAAAGACTTGTCTTTGCTGTTCAAATGATAGTGATAGCATTAATACTGAGGCTGATACATAGATGTAAAGAGTGAAGGGCTGCCATTCACATTTACAACTTTACAAATGATTGACAAAGTGGGTGTGTAAAACTGGGGGTCCATCTGATCCTATTTTGAACCATGGTCCACTAAAATACTGAGGGGCCCAACACCACCCTTTGGCCTACATCCTGTGGTGTGTGTGTTTACACAAGTGTAAATGCATACTCAATTTAGTGAATTATTCTGTACATGCATGTTTGTGTCATGAGCAGAAAAAGAAAGAAAAGGCAATCAAGAAAGAGTGATGACTGGGTAAAACAGTGCTGTGGAGAGGTTTGTGTAACACTTCCTGCCTGTTTACTGTACTTAACTTTAAGGTAGGCAGTCTAATCAATAAGCTCCATGACTGTAGCAGTTGTTCTTTTCCTGCAGTCATGCAATGCTACAAACCACACACACATTGTTTCTCATCTTACAGCTGTGCTCTAACAGGTTTTTAAATGCAAGAATAAAATTCAGATTTATTCATACATTGCCTTTCTTGAGATTATGGTTTTTAAATCTACAAAATGATCACAGTGATTAATGTTTATATATTTCTTAATAATGTACGTAATATTAATGGGGTATATATATCTAGTATATATTTATTAAATTATTTGCTATGACTAAACCTAAAAGTAGCTTGGTACTTTGAAGCTAACTGGGTGTGATAGTGAAGTGTGATATAGAGTAGAATAATTAAAGATCAGCTCATTCATTCATTAGATAGTCTCAAGTCAACAATTCATTCAAATCAAGAGTGGGACTTGGAGCTGCACTCCAGTGTATGCACAATTTGTTCTCTGAGTCTGGTTTCCTTGACTAATGTGTGCCTGTTCTCCATAGGGCCCCTGATAGCCCATGCCTGTCCTCCCTACCCCAAACAGACATCCTACATTCTTTAATTGGAGAGGAGTAGCTATCTTGCTAGCACAGCGCTGGGACTCAAGTTGTGGCCACTGAGAATGCATTAGCATTAGCATTGCAGCAGACCAACCTGTACATAATGATAACCTCAAGCTCTGGCCACTGGGAGCAGCTGCTGTTCACACACACACACAGGTACACACTCCCTACCTCGCCTTCCCCTGTACACGCAGTCATGTAAACAAGCAAGTGTAATGCAGCCCCAGTGGTGCGCTGCTCGACGATCGGAGGAGGGGGGAAAAAAATCAGTTGCCGCCGTACGGCTGAAAAGTGTATGTAATGAACTTGAGTTCCATTGATCGGGACTGAGAGTACAGAACCAGGGGCTGTTTGTCCCAGAAGGGCTGCCGTACCGCAGCTCGGTAGCCCCTCATAAATGTTTGAGAGGCCTCAGCCGCTCTAGATCCATGATACCTGGGTTTAGATTCTCTGTTACAACACACAAACACATCCAGGTTGGTTGATGGATGACTGGTTGCATGGTGTTGGTGGTTGAAGGATCCGTTGTTAGTTTAGCTTAATGAGATTTAGGTGGTACTGTGTGTGTGTGTGTGATTTTGTTGACACTCAAAGTGTGTTTATGCTGAAATTCATGAAAAGTGCAGATCTTTGACACATTGTAAATATATCGGAAAGACTAGTGTGAATTCACAGCATGGGAATTCTAGATAAAAATTTCCCTGCCTCACTTCTAAGTCAGAAAAGCACAAAGGCTGGTCTTTACAAGCATGTGCTAATTTGTTTAGTGAGCTATACCTTCCTATGCTGTACCCTGAGGCTCTAAGGCCCTCAACTCACCCTGAAAGCCCCCATATGCTGATCATAACTGATACTACTGCAGATATCACTTAGAAAACACCTGACGTGCTGGGCGGACTATATGCACCTCCTTTTGACTGCTAAGTACGGGAGGTCCTCTGTGTTATGCAGCCGGTAATAAAAGTTGAGCATTGATTTTCTGTAGCAGCTTGTAACTGTTAATGTTGAGACATCAATAGCCAAAGCAAAGCACTAGTGCCTTAATAGGAGACAGAGAACGTGTAGGGTGCAAGCAGAGGCTGACTCTAAATCACAGAATCTATCCCTGCCGATCGATAGGACAGTAACTGCAAGTGTCCCTCTGCTTTCCTAATGTTTTATAATAAACTGACAGCCTGTAATAAGGCCAAGGGAGAGGGAGAATGAAAAGGGAGGAGGGGTGAGAGATGGAGGGCAACAGTTTCTTCATTGCTTGCCTGCCTTAAATCACCCCACTGGGGAGTTAGGAGAGGAGCAGAAGCGGAGGTAGAAGGGAGGAAAAGGTTTTTTTCTTTTATAAAAAAAACTTTCACAGGAGCATTTGTCCAGTTGTGCTCATTGCTAGGGTAGTTAGTGAGTGTATTGATGGGGAGCAGAAGTTTACAGGAAATGTCCTGCATTGCTTTGGCTGGAGGAGTGAGTTAAAGCGTATTAAATCCTACTACCACCATGCAACCAAGTGCTGGGCTAGGCTGCACGTGTTAAGACTCTTACTGGGTGTGGATAGCGTTGAAATTCACAGAGAGAGTTTTCTACTCCTGCAACACTGCTGTTTGATGGTGACAGAATGTGCTCCTGCTGTATTATTGCTGTGGGTTACTCTGATGTGATAAAGTTCTGTGTTTAAGATTTATTTTACTTGTGCACTAATACATTACAGCGGAAGAATGAAAATGAACTGATTTAGTTTTGTGGGTCCAGGAATATGTAATCTTCATTTGTTTAGATGTGTTACTATACTCAGCAGTAGACTACATTCTACAGTCTATCTACCAGGTCACCAATGAAGAACAACAATGTGTCTTTTTGTCTTATCATTCAAGGGTTCATTACTTCCCATATTTAAGCTGCTTTACACTCTGTAAATGGCCCAGTTTAAACCCAGACAATGTCACCATATAAATCATTATAAGAATGTGTTAAGATCTAAAAAGAGAAAAAACAGAAGGCAGGCTTATGTTGCAAATTGAAAAGATAATTTGGAGATAATCTGGGGGAAATCAAATGCCATCAGGAAACTGTAAGGTATCTCAGGCAACACATAACACCAAGGCTAAAGGGAAACTCCGGTCAGGAGTTAAAGACAGTGATCCTCAACATCCCCACTACCACCACAAGTCACTGCACCTGCTGCTTAATGACAACAGCCTGCAGTATTGCCAGGTAATAGTGGTGGGCTGGAGCTTTTATTGCTTGATAAAGTCTGAAAGCCTTTTAGGCAGCCTCATTACATGGAATTCCCTTCAAAGTGGCAGCTGGCGTCAAGAGCTGACTGCTCACCATGTTAGATTTCTTAGGCTAAAATTGACAGAAAATAGGTGCAAATATTAGGTTCATTGCTTTAGGGCACACTCCCACCTAGTCCTGATGAGAAAGAAAATGACAGAAAAGTCGGGATACTCAAACATGATTAGCCGGCTCTGTTGGGGACAAACTTTGGGCAACTTTTTTTTGTATGTTTTCTGAGGTAAAATGATGCTTGAAGGAAGCTGATGGAGAGTAAAAACATTAGTTTAAAAAGTAGATGAGGGACCAATACTTTTCAATCAGCATGTGTTTGCTGAGCACTTCACTAAGGTTCCAAACAGAGTGATGGAAAAAACACGCTTGATGCAGTCACTGCATGAATTGCACTTTGTGAACCTTATACATACATTTATAGCCTGAGTCCCACTGCAATCACTACTACTGCATTTTCCATTACTGCTGTCATTGCACCAGTCCAGTCACTGAGCCTATAATTTGTGGAACACACAAACATTCATCAAGCGTAGGGGCTGCATGCCTGTGCACACACACTACAGATCACGATTCGTACTACATTTTACATACATGTCATACAGCATCTGCACCTCTTCTCATTACCCTTTAGTGTATCAGACATCACATATACGTTGTAATACCCGTGTTATGTACCAAATATGTACAAAACCAACAGTGATGAAATATTACAGTTGACAGTAAATATTAAAACAACTAACAAAGTCCTAATTAGGAATCTGTTTATTGAATCCAAACACAGCATGCAGGTACTGTCTTTGTTAACGCTGGACCTACAGTATGTCCTAACACCTTAACTCTAAAGCATGCGTTACTCTGTAGGGATCTAAATATTCAAGTCCTCACAATACAATGGGTCACAAGATTATTATCCATATTATTAACCATATTTGTTTAAAAATGAAATGTACTTTTACATGAATTATGTATGTTCCTTACAATGAACGACACATTTCTATTTAGGCAGCACTGCCTTCATTCTGGAACATAAATGGTTTACAGTACTTTATTTGGGTATTGATCAGGTCAAAGGTACAGTACACATGATAACTTCATTATGTTGACTTACAGCCCAGCAAAAAGACTGATGCTCACACTCAGCAAGCAGAACAAAAATATCCCTATTATATTTCTTTTAATTAAAGAAATATGCTGTTTATAGACCCCATTGTTTGGCCTCTACATCTGTCTCAATGGGTGTAAATATTGAATATTTGCCACCTCCTGATGTTAATCAATCCCTGACCGAATTCTAAATTATTTGGTTTGTTTCAGGAAATGACTATTTGCCAGGCTTTATGTGAGGAGAGAGAGAGAGAGAGAGAGAGAGAGAGTTGGTCTAAATGAATTAGCCAGCTCCCCTGCTTGCTGGTCAGGGATCAGGGCATTGATCGTGAGCCGCCTCAGCCATTGCTTAATTAGGACGTACATGTTTGGGAATTATGTGTGTTTCTTTTGCTCTCTTGTTGTGTGGAGAGACAAATACAGTATGATAGAGAAAAAGAGAGAGTGATAATACTTGTCTTTTTTCATCAAGGTTGACCACGTTTGTTGTATTTGTGTTGTTGTCAGCAGATTGGTGTCTGACCTCGCAACGCACAAAACAGGAAAAGTCTCCCTTCAGTGTGTGATGCACTTAACATACTAATGAGTAAAGCATCATAGCATATAGATATATTGATGTTGGGGGTGTGGGGTTGATTAAGAAAAGGTAAATGCACTGTTTACTAAACTCTAATTATGAAACAGTGCAGCCCTCCCTCAGTACCTAGCATTAACACCTACTAGTTCACTAAAATTAGGCAGAGCGAAGAAAAGTGAAGAGATGAGACAGAAGATTAGGGAGCAACTCAAGATACAACAGTGGAGACAGAAAGATGGAGAATAAAAGACTGTAATTCAACATTTAGACTAAACTTTAAACTTAAAAGATTAAGGAGAAAACGAGACAGAACCTGATTCAGAACCAGTCCAGGAATGAAATGGAGACATGTAAGTTACAAACTATGAGAGAACAGAAAAACTGTCAAGGTCTCACATATTGATATTTTAAGACCTCTAAATCCAACCAAATTCAAAACACAAGACTGGAACCTGCTACAAAACACTGGTCTATAATAAAGACCCTGTAGATTTTATGATTGTTTGACTGGTATGTTCATCTTTCCATCATCATGACCCACGGGCACGCAACAGAGTAACTGATCCAACATTTATTTTACCAGCCAAGAACGAAGGGAAAAGTAAATGAGAGGTGTGTTAAAGCAATAAAGAAGAAAAAGAAGAAAGTAAGCATGTTCTTTATGACCGCTTAACTTTTTTTAAAAAAACATACTTATTTCAATATTTTATGGCAATGAATTTTACAAAATAATAAAAAATAAGAAGAGAAGAACTGATTAACCAAAGTTCAAATTACTGCAGTTAAGACACATTAGGTAGCAAAACTGTGAAAAAACACAGAGAGGTGGGAAAACAGATAGATAGTGGTTCAAATGTGGATGAAGATAAATGGTGATAGATAGAGGAGGATTTGAGGGTGTAGCTGTGATAGATGTAAAAAAAAGAGAGAGAGATGGCAGAGCAATGAGAGAAGAGACAATGCAGAGAGCTGGATAGATGGTGAGGGATGGAGGGTAGGAGGGATGAATGTGTGGGTGTCTCTGAACTCCAAGCTTAGAGCCTGACTAATCACTTGACAGGCAGCTAATGTGGTACTGAGGCAGCTCTTGAATCACTGGCTGTCTTAGAGTTCTTATGAATGGACAACAGCACTGACTTCTGATTCCTGACCTGGAAACAAGGGTACAACCAATTTAATTGC
Source organism: Helostoma temminkii (assembly GCA_900302695.1). Lineage (NCBI taxonomy): Eukaryota > Metazoa > Chordata > Actinopteri > Anabantiformes > Helostomatidae > Helostoma > Helostoma temminkii. The sequence continues at coordinate 21,535 of OMLM01004338.1, read as the reverse complement.
ATCTAAATAATCCATCTAAATAAATGTTCTAAACAGGAACGTTTAGAATGTTTATTTAGATGCATTAATTACTTAATTGCATTAATTAATTTCTATTGTGAATGAGTTTGTATTAACAAATTAACTATTTTGATAATCAGTTAATTGTTCAAGTCATTTCTACGCAAAATTAATTTTCACATCAAATTAAATGTCAGTTTAGGCAGATAAACATGTGCAACATTATAGATGAGTGCTGCCAGACTGTGTGGATGAACCTTACATTTAAAGCAGCATAAAAACAAGCACTTAGACACAAATTTTTTCACAGTTAATAGAACTACCTGTATGACTGATTTATAGGAGCTCAACAGTATCACCATCCCTTAACACTGGAAAGCACAAGTCTAAATTCTCTTCTTTATCAGCTTTTCACTGGCTTTGTTCCTGCTTAAGGCTCCAATGTAAGGGCATTATTTAGGACTATGTCCACAAATCTGCTCTCCCCAATGGGAACATTTACCACACGCACTGGTCTGGCAGCTACTCTGGTTTTTCTCTCGGTCGACAAGGACTGGCAGCGCCTGTCTCACCCAATTACACCTGATGGGGTCTGACCTGCCGTGCTAGGTTAAATGGTTGCTGGCTGAACACTATTTGACCTCTGTCAGTGCGTCTGCTTTGCCAGCATGTGAATTGTCTGTGTGGTGGAATGCATAAAGTATACATTTGTGTGTTTTTGGTTGAAGCTGCTTATTTTTAAACGTGTTATTTTTCCTGTTTCCACTGCTAATGGTACATTTTGATTTAAGCAGGTTTCAAGCTGCACAAACCCACTGAACTCAGTCTCCTTGTTCTTTCAAATGAAATGCATTTGCTTCATCTGTATACCTGGAAGTTAACAATACAACTTACATTTCTTTTGCGCATATTCACCAGTGCCAGTTCCCCCAAAATTTTCTTTTTGTCTTTTGCTTTCCTCAGTCTGAACCTGAACTAGTGATTAATTGCTTACATCTACTGCTATCATCTGGTCACATATACAACAACCTGTCAGTCTTTCTATTTGACCTTTAAGCCTTTTAAAGAAAATCAAATACCTATTAACACAGATCCAACACCAGACAACTACTAGTAATCCTTCAGTGAACTCTGACCAAAGCAGCTCTCACTATCTCGGCTATTTTGTGTGTTTCTTGCTCAGTGCCCAACACACAATCATTTCTCACAGTCCTACAAACACTTAAGAGATCAATGCTCTCAGAGTGATAATCTCCTCCTTGATAGAGGGTGAGGGAGGAGGAAAGCCTTCACTTAAGACAGTGAAAAAGTGATGGGGGACAGAGAGAGTGATATAAAGAGATGGATAAGGAGATAGAGGATGAGAGAAAATAGAAAAGTAAACATAGAAAGTTTAAAAAAATGGCTAACCCTGAGAACAAATGCACGCTCAGATCAGAACAACCGTCTCCTCTCAGCTGGAGTGACATCTATATATCCTTGTCTTTATCGACAACTGGCTTAACTAAGAGCTCTTCTGGCAGAAATGAGGTGACTGGTTGCCTATCCACAGAAAGAGAGAAGAGGTAAAATACTGAGAAAATCAAGACACAAACTGACTGATGGGAAAGAAAAAGAAGCAGGGAGAAATATGGAGCTCTCTAATTCTAATTTATGCCTCACATCACTAACATACTGTAGGACAGCAGTAGATGTGGTGGGGGGACAAGTATTAGTATTAGGATAGTATTAGCAGTGCAATCATAACTTTTTATTTTCAATAAAATATCAGCACATGGCAACTATATTATCACTATATTTACGATGAGATCAGTCTAATGGTCATGTCTAAGTATGTAGCTCACATTGAGAGCAGTATTATGTATGGACATGATGAAGCAGTGTGAGCATCTATGATGGCTTAACATTGTCCCATTACATAGGGCAATGACACTAAAGTAGTACAGTAGTTTCCATTGTAAAAGTTGCATCATAATAACAGACAGCCAAGCACAATGACCAGTCATAGAGATTTAATAACACTAATAAAGAGGGAGAGTCTGATCTTTTAGTACAGCAGTCAGTGCAGAGCTACTTTCATGCCTCATTTCACTACAGTCCTTATTAATAAGCTCTGCTCATAGGATCCAAGCTGTTTAACATACACACAAATGCATGAACACACACTTACCTTCCCACTGCCATACGCATTATGCACATTCCCTCAGGTAAATGCATGTATCTTATCACAGCCAATCTCTCCCTGCTCGTTCTCTATCACACACACACATACACACTACCCTTACCCTAACACTAACCAATGATATTAATCACCTAATTTCTAAATGTTCTGGCTTTATGTACTTCAAGCTCCCTGTAACTCACTCTCACCCCACCAACACCACCTACACCAGCACTGATCCCGTCAGTCAGTTCTACGGCATCTGTGTTGGCCTTCTTTTTGGGAGGCCTGGGCAACACTGGAGAACAGGCACTGCCAGGGGCGATACACATCCCTCAGGTGTGCCTTTCATTATGGATGATGTGTCTGCCAAATTATTTAGACCCTGAGCTGCAGAAACACCCCCTCCTATAACAAAAAACCCATACAAATAAATGCAATTGTGCACGTAGACATACACACTCCTAAGCCCCGCTGTAATCCAGTCCATCCCTCCCTCTTTCTTTGCTGTACCACAAATACCACTAACACAAACATTAAGTCTCGCTGATTACCTGTGTGTGTGTGTGTGTGTGTGTGGCGTGTGTGTTTGTGGCTATGTGCTTTAGCCAAGCAATTCATTAGCCCTGCTTTCTTTGTTTAGAGGAGGTTTAGAAGTGAAAGTCTGGCCCTAGTGGATTACAGATGAATACACGAATGGTTGGCATAAAAATCTGAATATATATGCTACTCTTGCTTTCAACCCATAGACAACAGAGGTTGAGTGAAGTTATGCTTACAATACTTGCTTTAGTAATGTAAGATGTTAAAATAGGTTTGGCCGAGTGTGTGTGAGAGAGTGGATCCTTCAGAGGCCATTTTTTGCAGACTTGTTAGGAAAACGACAGAGATAGCAGTCTCCTGGCAGTGTCTGACCTCGGCATAGAGAGTGGAGAGCAGCTTTGGGATCTGGATGCACACACACATACACACATTCACACACACTCAATGTTACTTCTCTCTTGGTCCCTTAACTCATTTGGCTACTTATCCCTCCCTTCTCAAACCCAAAGCTCCCTGTCTCCTCTGAGCTTCAATTGCCTCTCACCTTTCAGTCCCACAAGCTTTGTGATACTTGTCTCCCACCAATTACCAGTCTTTCCCACTTCATAATCCTATCTCCTCCTTCTCATCCTCTCCTCTCTCCCTTGTCTCCTTCTCAGATGATCTGTACTCCCTCATTTCCTCCTTACACTCAAACACTAAATCTGGGTGAAAAAAAACAGAAATTCATCTTTGAACTAAAATTACTAAAATTACATTACCTTCCAACTGCCCACCTTCACTGACTAATGCACAACCAGCTCACCTCTTTCCTCATTTGTACTTCTTTATCACTTTTTGTTTTTTAGTCATAAGGGACGTGACCAAAATGTTGTGCAAGCAATCCAATGCAATGTCTATAACGTTGCTGATCTAAGAATTGATCTCACATAACTAGAAATCAACAGCTAAATTCAAAAGTGTAAATTCTCAATACAATAATAAGTTTTCCACTCTTAGCTAATATTGAAAAAAAAACTTTCTTAGTAGTTTGTTAACCTGAGAGGTTTGCTTACTACACATGTATTTACAGTTTGTTTAAGAGGAAGCCTAAATAGCAGAGCTGTCCCACTTCCATTTTCCTTTCCTCACTTTCTCTTTTGTGACTTCCTGACCACTGGTCTTATATTTCCTCCTGTGCCATCTCCTGTTCTCCTTTCTGCTCATCCCTCGTACCCCATGGATGTTTTACCAGTAGACATTTTGCCACCCCCCACCACACTCTTTTCCCTACCATTTCCACTCTTACCCATAATTCCTGCTATCATCTGAACAATTTAGTGCTTTTAAATGTTTTTGAAGTCTTTGAAAACTTGCAAAAGATGAGAAAGGCCAGACACTACTCTTCCTGTTTTAACCTTTCCTTAAACAGTCAAATTTCAGGGCTTTCAGCAACTTACCCAGGCTGAAGAGGACCAGAAACTTGAGGCACACGAACTCCCGTTGGTCCAGCTGCAGAGAGCGTAGTTTGGCCACAAGCTCCTGGGCATGGCTCAACAGGTTGTTGAGGGTAGCTCCTGCCTGTGAAGCAATCACAGCGTAGTCCACCTGGAATAAACAGGGAGAGAGGGATGTAAAGAGACGCTCACGGGGAAAGTCAATCTGTTTGGAGAAGCACAAGCTCAGTCAGTCTATGTTCAGAAATACCCTTGGAGTTTTTGATCACTAGTATAGCCTACATACTATGCCATTTCATTGGTTCATTGATGTTGTGTTCAATTTTAAGATGTTGTAAGGTTATGTGCAGATGCCCCTGCCCTACCCCAAACCCCTTCACTTGATTTCAGTGTGTCAAACTGTACGTATTTGTTATTTTTCGAAGTGCACATCTCTCCCAATTTAAGAGTTATTTCAGCTAGTGAGAATTTATCTAAAACCCAAATGCACAAAAATGACTGACAACTAAACAACACATGACTGTACCCTCAATACTTCACCACATCACGGCATGTAATGATTTTTTTATTCTCAAACTGCAATCTGAGTGAAAAGCTTTGGTCCGTCTGTCAGAAACATTGCCGGATGTGTAAGAACAGCAGCTGCAGGCTATAGTCTTCTTTTGTAGGTGCTGTTGTTTGTTATATAGCAAATTACAAACATGCTGAGACAGCAACATTCATTGTGATTGCTGTTTCTTTTAAAAATCAGCCTTATTTAATCTTAACTGTGTGTATAACCAGTGAAGATTTTCCATCCTTAACAAAAAACCTATCTTAACGAAACCATGATGTCACAGTGTTGGGTCTAGTGGCCTGTATGTTTATTTAGGTAGACCTCACACACAGACGAACACTCACACAATCCTTTTTCAGGTGCATTTCATATCTGCAGCCGCAGCACATTTGTCTGGGAGGCAAGTCTTTACCTGCCACTCACAGTAAGCAGGACCATATTAAATTTTTATATTTATTGACAATTCATTACCATAATTGACTCTGCGAGGGTTTCCAGGGGAAGGTAGATGTTGGCGTGTGCAGTTCCTAAAGCTCAGGGAGGAAGAGAGTCCCTGTGAGCGCCCATTAGCAATTAAAAACAGCCTCGATTTGGAATTTATTTATTGTGTATCATTCATAGGTCTGAAGAAGGGATGGGTCAAAGTAAAGAAAATGTTAATAATGTACCATGTTTTTCATTTCTTCTCATAAATCTCATCTATACTTTTCCCCTTTTCTTTGTATGTGTTTTTCTTTAACTATACCACTCTGCCTTTATCCCCATGAATCCTTATCCTTAACTCCTGCCCCTCTCACTTTCCTTCTTTCCACCTTTGAGACGGAAAGAGTTATGACTTGGTAAAAAGCACAGACACTGCCCCCCCTTCCAAGATGTCAATCAATTTACATAAAATCAACTGTGCATGAAATAACTTCATTGAGGGATTGGACTGTTGATGGTGATGCCTTGGGTTATTGCCTTCTAGCCTTAAGTAAAAAGAGAGAAAAAAAAAGGCTATAATGTCACTATAGCAGACTTAGCACTAACCCTGGTGACCTGCGTATCAGTCAATAATACATTATTATCCTTCCTGGAGAGACATAGAGTAAATATATGAATAAGCCTTAAAATCTTAACCTATCATGAATACGATCAGTGACCTTAAATGAATATGAAAGATGAATATGGAAGGTGAGATTGGTTTGATATGCACAGGGCTTTGATGTGGGTGGAAAATGTACCTTGTTTGAAAGCAGAAACATGTGACTGCCTGAGAAATGTCTGTTTTTGCATTTCTTCGCATTTGAATTTCATATACACCAGAAGCGTTGTGCTATCAAAATATTTCATACCAAAACTGGTTGCCCAGCTGCAAGGCCTTGCTTAATCATTCAACAGTTCAGTCCAAGCACTGTCATTTCATGTTTGCACATATTTCGACAAGTTCCCTTTTGCATTTGATCCTATGACAGAATAAAGAATAAGCCTCTTATTTTCACACAAATGTATAAAAAAATAACACTCATGGCCATCTCACGCTGCTTTTGGTGACAACATGCAAAAAAATGAAAAGTGAACAGAACTTTTAAAAAAGACAGAAATTAATGTAAGTAATGTAAGGATGAGAGAAGGAGCGAGACAGGAATGATTGTTAAGATCAAGTGACTTGATTCAAAGCAAAAACGGAGCAGCATCTGCCTAAACCCTCTATCTGAACAAATATTGTCTTGATATGACATTTTTCTAAAAGTGTCACTGCTTTTAGAAAAATGTCATCTCAATATATGCCAGTGTGAGGACATTTCACTGCTTTCCAATGCAAACTTTGCCAAATCGTTTATGCTACAAGACGCCCGATTGGCTTTACTGCACTATAAGAAAATTATGAGTACACACTGACACATATAATGATAACTCACTGTAAATGTGGAATCATTTCATATACACCAATATGATGAGCATGTTGTAAAGTGGAATGCAATGTGTTGGGCGAAAAAGTCATTATACTGCATAATTTGTTATGTACATATGTGCGGCATTTGCTTTGGGTGAGGCTGCTACTGTGGTCTAAATATCCCAGGTGTTATCGCTGTGCTGTCACCCCTGGCCAGGCTGAGAATAATAGGAGATAATGAACTGACTGTTTCAGAGCCCCCTTCTCTCTCTCGCCCCCCTCAACACACACACACACCAGCTGTTCATTAACCAGTGTATGCAAACGAAACTGCCGTCCTGAACATCCCCTGACTATCAGCCCCTCCTCTTCTCCTCCCCCTCTTTAACGCAGCCTCTTCAAACTGTGCTTTTTGCCTGTGCCTCATCATCTTCTCGCTGATCGAACTTCAGCTCATCCCTTTCTTTCTTTTTGTGCCTCCACCTTGTTTTTCTCTGTATGTCCTCTATGTTTGCTCTTCCCTGTATAATGTCTCTCCTTTCTCATTTGCATGTATCTCATTTTTCCTTTCTCCTTCTTCACAACATCACGTCTTTACCTTGCCCTCACTTCCTCCTTGCTACTGCCTTCATCAGTCTTTCTCTCTTTTCTGCCTTGTTTTTTCTTCTCTTTGTATACTTCCTGCTCCTGTCCTTCCTGTCTCCTTATTAAACCTCCATCTCTTCTCTGATTCCGCTTTAACTCCACTTCAACTACATTCCTTCTCATTCTCTCCTCTCCATACCTTCTTTCCATAGACCCACACTGTGCATTTACTACTTCTCATTGCTAGGAGTAGTCCTGGTTACCTACCACAGACAGTAGTACTTGTTCACAGAGGACAACATTTGACCTTGTTTTCCATCAGAATTACAGCTTTAAAGCAGTACTGCCTTGTATACATTGCACTTCCCTTGTTACAATATTTATACCATCTATTGTTGTAAAATATTTTGTTGAAGAGCAATGTTTTGGAGAGACACTCACAGTCAATAATTTATGACTTCTCATCTCACTGACAGCCATGCCACTGGTCAGAGACATATTCATGACGCACAGTTTAATGTCTTTGTGTATATTCCTGCCTGTAAGTACATGTGTGCTCTCTTTGTTTACTTTATTTTTTTAAGGCAAGTGAATTTTACTCTTTTGAATATGTGTGGATATGAAATTTTGAGCATCATTGAACTGCACCAGGCTGCACCAGGTTTGTGTGTTTACTGTGTGTCAGTGTGTTTTGTGTGTGTGCGCATGGAGCTAAAACATTAAACAAAATCACAGCATTCTGACATGCTGAGGACATCCATTTGGGCCTCAGGCATCAGCTTCCATCAACTTCCTCACAGCTAGCCACATTTTTTTATCTGCCCTCCCACTCACTATGATGCAGCCTGCGTAAGTGAGTGCTTTACTTATTCACAGTTGGAGAATTCATGTGCTGAGAGAAAAGTGCAAAATTGATTATTTTGGGGACATTAGTTTGTATCTATGAGTATAATCTATTTTTAATGAGGCTGTGACTCCTGTGTGACTGTGTGATCAATAAAGCTTTAAAGGAAGTGCTGAGATGTTGAGAGTCCCCCGAGGAGCGACTGAAAGAAAAGGAAAAGGTAGCTAGAGTTTTTCAGGGTGGGGTTTAAAAACAACTCACCTGCTGGCCAGTTACCAATAGGATGGAGCCCTCCTTGGCGTGCACCACCTGCCGGAACACATGGTCCAGGATAAGAAGTTCACTCCAGCAGTTCTGTAGCAGTTTCATCTGGTCATCCACCTGGTTAGAAATAAACACATCAGTTCAGCTACTGTGTTTGTGATCATCCCTAGAACTGTGTGTCTTTCACCGTCCTCTTTCATTGTGTGTCAGGGCTTGTGTTATGTGATTGACAGTATATGAGAGTCTCTGAGTGACAACATCACTAACCAGCAAGTTGATTCATTTCTAAACAATAAAAGTGTAAAGCATCACCACAACAAATGCATGAAGGTTTCTTGACCAAAATAATTGAATGAATTTTTAATATTGAATGCTGGGATATTCTTGATAACTAATTACTTTTGGTTACCTTTGAAAAATAATTTCAACTTCCCCCTTACATAATAATGTGAATTGTCCTATCCTTAAAACAAAAAGTTCAGGGACTGTGTCAGTTTGTGCAGCTTGGAATACCACAGGCAGCTTTTTGCAAGGTAAGCTTGTTCACAGGTCAATCACTATTGATCAGTTGCTCACCACAGGCATTATTTTTTTTCAACCTTAAAGCTCAAAAGTCCCTTGTACACACTCTAAAACGTTCTCATGTGAACCTTTCCACACTCAGTTAAGCACTTTGCTACGTGCCTGATTTAACAATGTTGTCAGGTTTATCTGTTTGCCTGTTGCCAGCAGTTCTGAGTGATTCCACAGATGATAATGATTAAGTAGTTATTTTTTTCCCTCACGAATGCCAGCCACTGACTCCCAGGGACCTGCCAGGTGAGCTTGGGAAGCAGACACTGGAGAGACACTGGGTTTGTGTACCAAAACAGCCCCCTCCATTGTAACTGCTAGTATCTTCCCATGCCTGGCTGTGTTAATCATTACTAGTGCACACTGAGACAAAAAAGGCCACATTGACAAGGAAGGAATGAGGAAAATGTATCTTTCTCCTACCTCCCTTCCCCCTTTTTCTATCAACATTGTGCTCTTTGTCGTGTCTTTGGGAATAATGTGTCTCTGGGCATGCCGCAGTTTTGTGGTGATGAGAATTACTTTGTTGCTTTAAATCTGTGAGAACCGTCTGTGATGTTCATTGCCAATGTCAACCACAACTTGCAGGGTGAGGAATGTGGATCGATGTTGTAACTTTGGGGCACAGGCAGGTGCAGCATCAACATTTCTCTTTGTGTTGTCTGAATTTTTTTATAGAGGGATCCATTTGCTGAAATCTGCAGTGACCTTAGATTCTAATTTGATGTCAACATCTGTATTTGTGCCAACAAACGTCAAATACTTTATTACCCTGTATGACACTCTGCCACCCAGTCTGAAGTCTAGTGCATGTTGATTAGAATTGTTTTGACTGGTGATTGGGCAAAGGTGTCAAACAGTGTCAGTTTACCTTCGTGGCAGTCATAACAATAGCCATGCCAAAACATTGACTTGGCAAAGCCAAATTACACACACTGCTGGAAATCATGAAGCCATGCTGAACTACCTGAGTTGTGTTTGGTCATGGCTGCAGTTTGGTAGCTGTACTGGTTTCACTTTTGGGCAAGTCTTGAGTCTGGTCAGTCAATTGCCCAAATACAGATCCCCTGAAAAATGGATGTACTCTCTTTAAAATGGCTGTAATTCCTAAATTTTAAATGCCATATTTTTGCAAAACCGCTACACTTCAATCACATCCTAATTGTTTTATTTCAAATCCATTGTTGTGGTGTGCAAAGGCTAACTCATAACGACTCACTGCCCAAATACGTCCGGACCCAACTGTACATTTTGTGGTTCCATGCAGGCGTTTCAAACACAGGACGAAACAAAATTCAAATTCCTTCATTAAAACTATCAAGGAAGACGAGGAAGGCTGTCAAAGTTCTCTATACTGTCCCGCAATTTGCTTCTCTTCATCTCTCCATCTAAAAACCCTGCAACCACATGCAAGTTTGTGTGTACATGTGAGCTCATGGACGCATGGGTACATGTAAGATCCAGGTTCTTCAAAGCACCTCCCTGTGTGTCTATTGGTGTCGGGGTCCTCATCAAAGGACTGTCCTCACACTGCCTGCCTGGAAGCTCTTCACTGACAAGAGGCCTGCGTTATCAAAGCGGGGAAGCTCAGAGGGGATGACGGCAGATGATGGCATAGATGAGGGCAGGGGAGACTTGCCTGGAAGAGGGGGACTGGTGACTGACAGACATGTGTGAGGGTGGGCCAGAGGTTGGGGTTCAGTTTTCTGACCTTTTAAGTGACAGGGACACGAGCTGTTTCCCTGACAAGCCCTTCCTTTGCTGTGTCAAATGAACAATGTTAACGGCACTTGATCTTACGAGATCTGCTGCCTGCTCACTCACATAACATGAACTTTGTGACTCCCTGACGGTTCGTGTTTTGTAGCAGACAATTTCTGAATACTATCTCTGCACAGAGGAAATATAGTCAGTAAAACATTGACTGACTGGCAGTGGCTTATTACAGTCATTCAATTTGATTTATCCAGATTATGACACTACAAAGTTCAAATAAGCAGTTTGCTGAATTCCTCAGAAGCAATAAAAAAAGGTGATTTATTTACTTGTTCAATTCTTATCTCACCACATAGCCACGGATAATTAGGATAACACTGCTAGTTGCCAAATGACTCTATACAGCAATGTTGACTCAGTAGGAAACAAACCTTTTCTGTTATGTGCTATTCCTTCCTTCCTCACTTACCCTTTTTTGCTGACCCACTCAACACATATGACCTCATCTCTTTTCACCGTTTTATTGCAAACAAAGACAGATATAAGATCAGTCAATGTCAGGAAAAATGCACACTCACAAAAGTTTGTAAAATCGACAATAACAATAAGAAAAAAATCTATGATGTTTGATGAGCTTATATCAATTAGCTATCAAAAATATGTACATTTGTTTTTAACATTCAAAATCTCACAAGTTACTTTTGGATTACTGGAAATGTCTTTGATTAGATAAAATAACTTATATATCTTAGCAAGACTGTCTTAGACATATTGTAGTAAAAGCTGAAAATATGTGGGTTTGAATGTTTTTCAGATTGTAATTTCTAGTAGCAGCATGCTCAATGCTCAATGTAGTCAAATTAGAAGATCTCAATTTGGCACATGGGCTAATTGCTTCATTCGAATGCTTTTCAGAGGTCAGGCATTTGGTTAACTGTTATGCTGAACCAGTGGTTGAAAAATACCATTTTCATTTGGAGTCAGTGTACCAACTTAGCTGTACAGTATTAATTAAAGAAAGAATTGAGCAATATAAATGACATTTGCTTTTCCACTACATGTGGACAATGCTAATTTTCCATTTGTCCTTGGTTGGAGCAAAACTCATTCTAAGAATTTTGCTTTTTTATTTTTTTTATGCTCATGTTAAAAACACACTCCCTTAAAAATGCTTCAAACTGGACCCAAAATCCACATTTAAGGATACTTTTCAAGGTGTGATCTATTTAATATTTTAATATCATCACCAGTTTTTGGTAAAAAAAAAAAAAAAAAAGAGAGAGAGAGAGAGAGAGAAATTCCAAGCAGGAACTTCTACTTGAATCAGCCAGTAATGAAAAATACATATTCTCCAAGAAACCAATTTAACACCTTTATGATCGTTCAGGCTAGTGGGATCAATGCCCGGATCAATCGCTTAGCCCATAGCTTTTGTTCAAAACCACTCGCTGAGATTAATGGGATTTTCCAGAGAGAGAGGTAGAAAAAGAAAGAGAGTATGGGTAAGAGGGGGAATGAAACTGCCAAACAGGGAGTGAAAGAATGAGAAAAGACTTGGGGGAAATTGAGAAAATAAAACATAGTGATTAAGAGCAGATATTCCCTTCATTTCTGAGCAAATGTAAATTAATTGGAAATGAAGCATTCAGATGCTCTCTGACAAAAGTGATGTTTATTCATAGCCCCCTGCTAAGAGAAGAGCAATTACTATGGTGTGTTGAGTCAAACCAGGCCAGTGTAGTAGAATCTTTTTCCCCCTTTCTTTTGGCCGGGTTTTGGTCTAGTGCCACGAGCATTGTTAAGCTTTGTACGGTACGGCAGGATTTAACGAGAGTACACAGCTGGATCTGATTTTAATAAGTAGTTCCATTTTTGATGTGGCCTAATGAACAGATTAATGGAATCTCCTTCTGTGGAGCCTTAATGAATGGAGACTCTGTGTGTGTGTGTGTGTGTGTGTGTGTGTGTGTGAGAGAGACACAGACCAGAGTTTCTCTGCCTCAAACAACATCTACATAAACAATAGCTGTGCTTCTATCTTTCCGTTTCTCTCTGTTGGACAAGAATCAATGCTGTCTCAGAGTACTACAGGTGAGGTTTGAAGCTGACATCAATGCTTGAGCATCTCTAGCAGCCATCCTTTGGTGCAGTCCTGTCTTGGCATCTGTTCGCCTTGAGCCAAACAGGCCTTGTATTCACCTGGGAACAGGCATTAATTCACCTAGAACAGGGCCTGTTGTTCGCAGAGTATTGCAAACACTTAATTAAATTGTGCTTGAATGTACTGTAGCTCATTTCCAGTATGGTTTAATTGAAAAGAGTCTCAGTGTGGGGTTCTGTCACCAACAAAAGGATTTGCTGTTGTTGGCAAATAATTGTTAATCACAAATCATTGAGCGGTTAATAAATTTTCCTTTAAATATTTATCAGTCTGTTTATTAGTTTTACAGTTCCTATTCTTAACAAAGACCAAATTACAAGGGAGGTCACCTGTTCATTAAACAAAACAATCACTAATCCAGTGTTTTAGGTCAAATGAAACAGCAAATGCCAGGTGAATGCCCCTGCAAATTATTTTTGGCAGCCATAGCTTTCAAAAGCCACAAATAGAGTTGCATCCACAGAAAGTTTCGGAGTAACAAAATCCCAATGATGTTCCAGCTATGTGATCCGATGGGCTTTGGAAGTTTATGTTCCTGCTTTTGCCTACATACTGCACAAGTCGATCCGAATAAAAAAACATTACTCCCCCTTCACCTATTCCCAAACCAGCTATCATTTATCATGGCATACAGTCCATTTCAGCCTCAGTCCTATGGCTGGCAGGATGATAAGAATGCTGGGAAAATGAGCAGGTGACAGGTGGTGCTGCAAGTTGGGGAGAGAGAGAGATCTGTTTGTTGAAAAGAGGAATGATAATACTGGTGATAATACACTGAGCAAATGACTCAGTAAAACTAAATTTGTCAGTCAGCAAACAAGGTTGATGTTTAAGGAAATCTGCTATTTTCTGCTCATACACCTGTTGGGTACCTGTCATTTTGTATTACAATAGACTGACCTAGAGCACAGGATAGTGCTACTTGTATATACACACATTGAATCCACATAATCAGGTATTCATCAGAAATACACAAATTCTTGCATTGCCAAGCAGCCAGGAAACTCAGCTCAACTGTGAGATCAGTAATAAGACATAAATAATTTCAAGTATTGCTTCAATGGTAAATAAAAAAACATCATGTAGCATCATTTGTGCAATGGTGGTCTATAAATTCTCATAAAAATACCCTCAGTGTATTGTAGGCATTTATGTGTGTGACCCTTAATGTGTGCGAGCTCATCAACAGTTCATGTCACCGGCACCTGTTTGTTGGTTGCGTGTATTTCTAATGCAACATATCAGGCAGTGGAGAATGCCTGTGGGTTTATCTACAACTGAGCACACAGAAACCCTAGCCTGCTATTATGTCCCCAAACACTTATAGAGATGCCACAGGCCAGCTGTGAGCTGAGAAATATCGCCGTTCTCACCAGAAGGCCCTGTGTCTGGAAAATGTTTTCTGACTTAAGACAAAAACTTGTGAAAAGAAATCTTCTTATTTTGCCCCTTTGTAATCCTTATTTCACTTTAAAGCATACTTTAGAAGCACTTACGTGTATTGTCCTTTAATTTTGCAATATAAGAATCATTTTCAACAATATGTGTTCATTTATTATAAAAGTCGTTAAAGAGAAATATGGGACAGAAGGAACAGAAAGCCTCATAATTCCCAATGAACAGGATATAGTTAATGAATTGTAGGACACAATGTTAAAGTTAGACAGTTTGAATCTATAATATGTTTTGTGCAGAAATGAAAACAGGACCTGCTGTAGGTTCTCCCCAATTTTCAACAAAACAACATAGAGGCTACAAATAGATCATGCAATGAATCAGAAGTAGCAAACAAGTGGATAATGAGTACAACCTAGAACCAAGGCAAGGGTATGTGGGAATCTAGACCCACTGTCCCTACAAACAGTTTTTTTTACATTCAAATATGACAGAAATAATATTGAAATTTTCATTTAGTATGTGAATCCACTGACTTTCTACTCACTGCGGTGGCTGCATGTCCTTGAATAAACCACATGTTATCTGGTTTTTCTTAGCTGATGGTTTTGATGCCATTTTTCATTTTATGAGTACTTTTAAAATGGAATTTGTCTTTTCAGCAAACACAAGGAAGCAAGTGCATGTTACCAATGTCCTTTTGTGTCTTTGTAATAGAGAATAATTCCATCAAGTGTAATACTGTAGGATTATGTGACACATTGGTTGGACGTGATAGATATGTGGCACTTGCTGATGTGTAGCAATTGTTTTAATGACAACATATTTAGTGTATTCAAAGATAAATGTGTGTGTGCATGTGTGTGTGTGTGTGTGTGTGTGTGTGTGTGTGTGTGTGAGTGAGATACATGCTGTGCCTACATCTGATCGATATTGCCAAGGCGCTGACATTGATCAGTTCCCACGATTACTGCATTAACAGACTCTGGAGGCTGACCTCTGACCCTGAGATCACTCTGGGTTTGATTGCCCATGCTCTCTCTCTCTTTCCCAGTCTTCACATCTTCTCATCCGTCTACACATCCTGACATTCTCTTTCTTGTTCTAGGCTTGTGGTAAAAAAGGGAACAGAAATACGCAGCCAATGACTTGTCATGCCCTCTTTCCCTTGCCTTCCTCTGTCTGTCCTTTCAGCTCATAAAGGATCCTTTTGTCTGGAGCCTTGATCTCTCCTCTTCTTTTAAGAGGAAACAAGATGTGGGCCTCATAAAAACTTCCAGCTCTACCTGGGCCTTGCCGCAACACACCAGAAATACAAGGCTGCTACAGATTGTAGCAAACCAGCATAGCAAATTGTATGCTTATGTAATATGTTAAAAGATAAGCAAAAAAAAGGATAGCACGTACATAAATAACAAAGATGCAGAAAAATGTTGATACAATAACTGTTACAAATAAAACAGTGGATAACAATGGAAAGCAATGGATCATGGCATGCTAGGTTAATTCATTAGCTTAAATCAATGTAAACACACATGCGCACGTACGCATCTGTGAGAATCCACAAGACATGTAGCTCTGCATTCATGAAGCAGGAAAAACAAAGTATCTCTGTGGGTCTGTGTGTTACAAGGGAAAGAACGTCTTGTTTTCTCAAGGTCGCTGACGATGGCAACAAAAACCCTCTTCTCTGTCTGATATCAGCGCAGGGATTTGAGGATGAACCAAGCACTCCCAAACTTTCCTATTCCGTTTTTACTTGATGCATAAGCATATGAAAGATAGGAAAATCAATATGGCAAGAGAACAGACCAGTGAGAGGCCAGACATGAATTTCAATGGATATCTTTTCATGCACGCAATGTTTATTGTTTTGTGCTACAGCTAGTCTGTTTACTTGAAATGAACAAAATCAAAAACTTTCAGGTAATGTCTGACTTTTTATTATAAGTATACTGTAAGATTGTCTGAGCAGGTTCATCTCAATCATCCAGGTAGCACAGTGTCTAAAAAACGATGAGTTAGACACTACAAAAATAAACAAACAAACAAAAAAATGAGCTTATGAGAAATGTATGTATTGTTCTTCTATTTATGAAGAACGTTAATCCATGAGTGTATGGCTTTTTTTTTTAAGCTGTTGTTTTTTTTTGAGGATACCTCAGAAATGGACTACCTACCCCTCCTCACACACACTCTCATACTCTCTCTCACACACACAAACACACACAGATGAAATCTTAGGGCTTAGAGCTAAGAAGCTATCAACTAATTATCAAAAACACAGAGAGGCCCTAATCAATTATTCACATGAGCATTAGACAGCTAATACGTATGCAGCATCTCCCAAATGTAACCCTTCCTCCTTCTACCCACTGACACACACACTCACTTACATGCAATCAAAAGCTGTGTAGTTGCACGAAGACACACATGCCAAATGACTGTAATATCTACTGAAACACAAACACACGTGCAGCCTCCTGTGCTCTTCCCACCAGTCCACTCTTTTCTTTATCTCTAACGTCAGATGCAGATCAAGAAAGTGCTAGCTATCCAACTTAAAATGATCCGCTAGATTGGAAGGTACTGATAGATATACTATTTATTCATCAACAACTCCTACAGACACACTAACACACACCCAGACCTTAGAACCAGGTGATTTCTGGCCATTAAAAGTCAGCCAAAGGATTTTTTAAATACGGAACAATCATTGATCACTGCGTGGTATGACTGAGTCCAAAACGTAGGTGAAGGCGAAGCAGTATAAGATGGTGACCGGGTGAAAGAGCTTGTATGCAAATATGGACATGGCTGTCTTTGTGTATGTTGGTTAAAAGTGGGGTTTTGCATTCTATTTAGCAGGAGATAAGAGTGAAAAGGAGGATCTGTGTGCATGCATGTGCTTGCATGTGTGGGTGTGGCGTTTGTTGACAGACAGCGGGAAATGACCCCATAATCTTTGTCTGGTTGTCTGTGCGTTAAGAGACAGACAAGATGAGAAAAAGAGGAGACAAAGAAGACAACAGGCTATAGGCAGCCCTCTTTTGTATTATTCAGAACAGTAGAGACAGTCCTCCTTAACTCCCTCCCACACACACTTACACACATACAGAGTACAACACAGACATACAATACACACATATGCAATATACCTTAACACAGCTTGAGAAGACTAAAGCTGTTTTAAAATGCAGAGACTGATGCAGTGATGCTTTCTGTCTGAGAGGGCGGGAGACACAGATTCCCATTAAGATTTGATGCACTGGGATGCATTTTTTGATGGGGAGGTTTAAAGGGGGGGTAGCCGGGACAGCTGTGAATCCACATCCACAAATATGGCACAGATCCAGTGATCATTGGCATCACAGCCTTTGATGCACAAATTAAATATCTAAATGAACTAATTGAGCATTTCCGGAGCTCTTGTGATCTGTAAACAGTAGAAGTACAAGTGACAAGAGGCATTAAAATCTCAACGCCGCAGAACAGATGGAGCCCTGCTTCTCCCTCAAGTATATATCTAGGCTGCATCTTACAGATACTGGTGTGATTACATCTTTATTAGAAAAAAGACTTTGTATAGCAATGTTGTGGCAGTATGAGGCCTAGCGGTGGTGCTGTGTCGAGTTTTGGTCTCTTGAAAGTGTGGCTTGCCACCTGAAAACTTTTTATTGAGTATCCTGCTTCATTTCTAGAGGTTTAATGATATTGTCAACACCTTTCTATACAAGTCCCCTTTCAGCATATTTGGTTTACTGCTAGTCATTGTTTCAGCTTGGTTGAAAAGCCTCTTTTTATCCCTCTATGAAAGGGCGCAGTCCTAAAAGAATGCAGTACTGTAATGCTTGTTATTAGTGCCATGCCTTTAGGTTCATGTATGGAATCATTTATCCGTGGCTCATGCCAGTTTTCAAGTTATGGTGTTTTGGGAGAAATAGAGAAAGAGATTGACAGATTGAGAGGTGAGGATAAGGCAATGGTGTGAGAGTAATAAAAAAATCCTGGTTTAATGTAAAACAATTGAGGAGAGCGAGAGGAAAATTAAAACCAGCAAAGAAAAGAACACTTAAAATAGGGCTAAGGAACAGGTGTTTTTGTCCTACTTTGCCTGTGGAGCTGAAGCCATTTTCTCGGCTAGGTCATTGTTTGGCGTGTGGCCCCATAGAAATTTCTCGCCCGTCATCACAGCACAACAGCAGTATCTGTAGTTATATAGTTATTCCTGTGAACTGCTTGCATCAGTCATTGGTGTGCAAATTCAATCACCAGCCTTACCAGCGGAATATAAATACACCCTCACTCTTTAAGTGTAAAACTAGTCGACAAGCTGTCGACTCTGCTCCACTACTGTCTTATCTATTGTCTCCTGGCCCCCCAACCCCCTCAAGCTCCCCCACTCTCTGTCCAGAATAGACAAGCTGTAAATAAGCATCAAAAATAGACATCGGGAGACAGTTGTTGACAGCCCAGTGACGAAAGCTGCATACACAGGCACAACCTCTAGGCAGGCTGGATTACATGCAGATAATTGAGGCCACGCAACATCGGAACATAAAAAGCGGTGGTCTAACTTTCTTTTTTTCTTTTCTTGAAAAGCC
>OMLM01004337.1:59684-77644 GCA_900302695.1 Helostoma temminkii | reverse complement strand
ACTTAATCCTTGAGTAAATAAATAAATATGGTACTGTTACTATTAGTAAAAGTAGTATGCAATGTAAAAATAGTCCACTATGAGTGCAGCAAAATGTTGTAAAAGTATAGAAAGGAGAATAACGTACACAGATATTTATGTGTTATCATGTTATTTTAGTTTTAAGTGAGAACAGGGACAGATTCAGAAGCTCAGGCTGCATCTATCAGGTCTCAGTATTATCTTGGAAGACATAGGTGCAATGTAAACATTTATAAGCTTAAATCACACATTTAAAATGTAAAAATACTACAATAACATTATTTTAGTTTTGAAATGATCTAATAAACCTAATTAGTATCTTATTTTTAACCTATAATACATCATAATGTTTGGTACTTGTTAGTTATATTTTATATTATTAATCTGAAAGTAACTAAAGTTATAAAATATATGCAGTGGACTACAAAGTAAAATATTTTTGTCCCACATGAGTAAATACTTTCCACTGCTGTTAATTATAACAGTCTAATGCCTGACTGTTTCAGTTTCTGTTTATCTGTACTCCTACAGAAAAGCCACTAGAGGTCAGGGTAGAACCATAAATTAGCTTGTCTCTTTCATGTTCCACCTGTTAAACACACATGGGTTTACTCTTTCAAGGTTAAACTGAATTTAGAGATGTGTGTCTAGTAATGGCTCACAAAAAAAAAAAAAGGATGTAAAACAATTAAACAATGTGAAGTTAATGTCACCTTTCACCCCTACACAAAGCTGTGTAAAGTGATTTTCAGTGGGGGTTGGTTTCAATCCGCCCATGAGGTGCTTTCCACTGAGATGAAGAGCCAGAAGAACATTGAGATGTTCCCCTTCACAGTTCTCCCCAGGGTTCTCCCCATTGTTCTGCCACCTCATACCAGGATGGGGCCCCGAGGCTCTGATGGAACGATCAGGGTTCAGAAGTCACTATGAGGGACTGGCCACACTGTCAGAACACAAGAGACATATGACTCTGGAGGACATATATATGTAAGCATTATGAGGCTTATGGAATAATGTAAAGTACCCTGGATTAGCAGCAGAGATCCATGTAAGTGAAAAGATGTTTGTGATTATCTGAAAAGTACAATTACAGTTCTATTGTGTTTTTATTTTAAGTTGAGGACAGGATTGTGTTCTGAATGTATGCCAGCATAAAATACTGTAAATTATATACATATGAGACAGGCGGAGAGAACTTGTATTTAAACATATTTTTACTTTAATCTGATACTACTCAGTAGAGAGACAGAAACAGGAAAGGCTGGGGGAGGATAGAAGAAGACATGTGACATGTGAAACTGCCATATTGGATGCAGGCACAGTTACATACAGTATGTGGTATTTACTCTATGTTTAGAGAAGATTGTTTCTGTATGTAAGTATGTGTATTGTACAAAGATGTGCAGCAACATAGCTGCCACTCGGAAACAAAAGTTGATGTGGCCTTTTTTTAACATTATGAAAGCTGCTGTCGGCCAAAGTCTCAGTGAGTCAGAGTCTTGTTTTAGCCATCCTTCAACATCCTGCTGATAACATCTGCTTCAATTACTAAAGTAGAGACAAATTACATTAATATGACTGAGGAAGGACATATATATATACAATCTCGCTAATATGATATGTTTTATTATCAAACTCAGACAGGAAGCCTTTATCAACCACAACACAACCAGATGTAATGTAAAGACAAGTAATGGCAGCCTCCTAATTGTGGAAATATTCATTACACTTGCATTAAGTTTAATGTCTTTACCTAAAACTAAGTTAAAGCCTCTGTCAAGTCACAAAAGAAACAGCACAAAAGAGAAGTATTAAAATAGTCACACTATTTAATTAACAATAGTCATTTCATCAATACCAAGGTGAAAAATATCCCTATTTAATCCTGCATGGAAATATTACTGAAGTTTGTCAAAATGTAAAAGTGATCACTCCATAAAAATGCAAATATTATTATCTGTTACATTGCTATTACACATTATTAATGTGCTAGCAGCGTTTTAATGTTGCACGATAACATAATAATAACATTATTTATGTTAAGCATTTTGTCTCTTGTTTAATGAGGCGTCGTGTTTAAAAACAAAGTGAAATCTCACTTTATAAAGTCACTATAGCTGGAAAAAGTATATCTCCCTCAGTTGTGTTGAAGTAGAAATGTAAAGTGGAATGAAATGAAAAAACTCAATCAAAATACAAATACTTCAGTTGTCTACTTACTGTATAAAATGTACTTGAGTAAACTGACACCACTCCAAAATAAAAATCTGATATCTGTGCTCCTTTAACTATTATGACAAAGCAGTCATATTGGCTTTTCAGATGCTGCATTAGTGTGTGAAAGCAAAAATGCAATCATCTAATCTGATAAGAAAGTTTCCAGGAAGGTAAGTATCTGACTCTTTTTTCATCTTTCTAAACTGACTACCAGGGTGTTTAAGGAAATGTTCAGTGAGGTCATTTTAGTGAGACTTGTTGTAGTGTGGTAAAATCCATATAATCAATAATACATGAGTTAAACTTTACTGATACTCCAGGTGAACTCTTACTGTAGCTCTACAAATAAACTATGACAGAGACTACTTTCTTTGTTGAACTCTCGTGTTATATCTGAACATCCCATGTACACCGTTGTGAAACAGCTGGACAGCGAGAAGCGTAGAGGATGGCTCGTATTAAGCACCTGGTGATTTGGAACATTGTTGCGGGCATTGTGTATTGCGGGGTTTTCCATTGACTGTTGTGTTATGCTTTTATCGCTTCCACAACCATGCAGTATTGGCAGCACTAACTGTGAGTAATCCAGCATGTGATCCAGTACGGACCTGTAAAAACGATGGTTTGCGTTATTTGTTGACAGTTCAAGCAGACCCCCTCAAATTCTCAGTAACGTAAGTTTGAGAAATCAGAAAATGCGATATTGTTCAGTTAATATATAAATACTGAATATCAGCACTGAACTTTAAGCTAAGGCCGAGCCAGTGAGCTCATTCCTCATGAATCAATGTTGTCAGGTGAGTATTAGTTTTCTGTTCCCCACGTGACTAGGTGGGAAAGCAACCGTGGTTTCCAGTGTTTGGGGAAAAAACAGAAACAGGAGTCTTTCCACAGGGAAGGGAAAGGAAAATAGAAAGAAAGGAGTGAATCAGCACAGGAGTCTTTTAGTTTACAGCAGGTGGATGAAACACAGCGATTGTCTCTGACGATTTAAACCTTAATCGACCTCCCATTTGTGCGTATCCTATTCAAACCTCTGAAATCAGACACAAAATGAATCTACTTTAAATTATTTTGAGTGTGGCTAATTTACACATTTTTATTATAATGGCATTAAATATGTTTCTACTGAAGTTGATGTGCTCTGTCTCACAATAACATTACAACTTAAGTTACTTGAGGATAAAAACTGCGATAATTATCACCAAGAAACTAATTTTTTCCCCTGATTTTTATATGTTTTATATCATTCTAAACTTAATAACTTTGGACTTTTAGACTGTCTGTTTATAATCAACCAAAAATGTTGCTGCAGGAATTCCAGGTAAACAAATATTTAATTGAAAAATAAGCAAGAACTGGCAGTGAAAACAGTAGTTTATTGCAGCCCTATAATAAATAATTGTTAAACGTGCTGCTATAAACGTGAAAGAACTTAAATACATTGGCATGAAACATCCAAGCCCACAAAGCCAACTAGTATTTTTCCACTCGTGCAATCTAATTGTGTCATGCCACCCTGTCTCAGCAAGACAAATACAACAGTAGAAGCAAAAACACAGTTGTGACTGCTCTTCTGTTGTAACCTCTAGCTTGGTACTCAGCAGAAAACACTTGGTGTGCTTCACCACACACGTGAGCAATGTGTTACTCACTATCACCCACAGGTGGACTAAAGTCCTTGTGATTTGACACATTGATTTATAGTGTTTTATCTGTGACATAACCACAGACAGGTTGGATGTTGTTTAATGTGTGAGGTGAGGAAAACAGTTTCGTAAATGATGAAAAAAACAACTTGTGTGCAAGTCACATATCGTCCTAAAAGGTTTGTTCCTGATATGATTTAGTTAAAACTGAAGCCAAACTAAATGTTTACATTTTAAAGCACTTATATACACCATGCCTTACATGCTACACCTTATTTTAGGAAGACTGCATTGCATTTTAGTTTGCAGATCATGTTTTTGTCTGGTGATCTGCACCTGTTTAGTCGTATATATTCATGTGGGCTGAGCACTTAATTAATTAAAAGTGCATGTAACATTAATACTTATTTATTGTGCATTCAGCACATTTGTCTCTGAAGTTTCCTAGAGGGACACATGAAATCCCACCGTGCCCCAGGAAGTCTTGTAATTTCCTGTCAGTCAAAACAGCATCACGTTATCATTGCAATACTTGTACTCATCCATAAATACACAAATAAATACATGCGTACAGTCAGCTAGCCAAAGTCTTCTTATGATTAAGTGTTGGGTTTCGTTTTCCTTACTCATTTGCTGCAGGTCTTGTGGAAGGTTAAAGCTTTATTTCTGAGGCTGTCTCATGAAATAGATTATGACGCGACCTGTCTGTCTCCCTCAGTGACGCTCCTTTGTGCGCTGTAGGTGGGATATGCTTTTCAGTATTGACTCAGACAGATAGAGACCCCCTGGCGGCAGCCAGCTGTAACTAACCAGTTTTGTGACTGAGAGGGAAAATGGGTGGACGGAAAGTCCCCGTGTGGAAATCCCCTTGACTTTTTCCTTTTTTTAAAAACTATCGTTAGCGGACGTGTGTAGTCTTTTGAAAGGGTTCGCAAGCTGCGACTGCTCCAAAACAGACCTGATACAGAGGGAAAGAGAAGGTTGAATGGCGCCGAGGACCGCTGCGGTGAGGCTGAGTGAAGTGGCTGAGAGAGGACTAGCCTGAGCATCCGGGAGGGCTTTGTTATTACCCCGACATATTACACAGGTAAGACACCCGTCCTCCCCCCCTGTGCCTCCCCTTGTGGACAACATTTCTCACCACGGAGGTGAGACTTGGCGGCTACAACACGTTCGGGCCTTGAGTAATGTATGGTCGTGTTTCTGGGGACATGGAGGAAGCTTGAAGCCTGCTCACGACAGTGGCTTTGACAGCCATTGTTTACAAAGACGTCACCCTCAAGCGGATAACAGGGCATTTAAACAGCCAAACGAGCCGTCGGCGCTCCTGCACGGTGTCGCTACCCGCGACGTGAGGCGCGATTGAAGGCTACATTGTTTCAAAGGTAGTTGTCATTGGAATTACGTAAGCTTTTAACGTCAGCAAAGTCTCCTGTTATTGTGTTTTTGTGTAGCCAGTCATCCTACACCGCAGCGTCAGGCACCGTGTCGCGGTCTGCCTGCGTAAAGTCCACCGGCGGTGCCAGCACGCAAAACACTGTTAAATGATTGGTGTCAACATGCCCTCCTGACATCCAGGTGTTTGTTGTCTGTCCCTCATGTGAGCGAGTAGCCCTTTAGCATGGCCTAGTCTGTTGTTGCACCTGCTGCTGCTCGGGTAGTAAAGGCACAGGAGGCCACTATTCGCCAAGTATTCAGGTGTTGCAGTCGTGAACTTATCCACCGACGTGCTGCTTCTAACTGGTTGGTTTGAGGATGCTGCTGGAAGTCAGCAAAACTCCAGGCCCACTTGCTGACCATCACTTTTTTTTTTTTTTTTTTTTTAACTTCCTGTAAACTGCAACTGTGCTGACAGTTCCCCATTTTGGTTGAAATGTTCCTTTAAAACCAGAGGAGTGACACGTTCAAACCAGCAGCTTTACTACTGTTTTAAAACACCAACAGGCTGGTTTGTTATGGAGCCTAATACTTACTGGCTAGTACCAACATGCAGTAGTAACTGTTGTGTATCACAAGTTAGTACTGTCTGTTCGGTCCTTAAACCAACATTTCTTCATTTAAAGCACTTTGCAAACTTTATGTTTTTCTTTTTTACTCAGGTAAAATTCCTGTACATCTGGTTGGATGAACGCAGCATTTAGATGTGACTAATGGGGAGTTTTACAAACTCTTCTGGATGGAAAAAACAAATGTTTTGTTCCTCAAACCGGCGCAGAGCGCACTATCATTTTGATTTCTTTACCGAAACTCCAGTTTCTGTTCTGACACCGTTACTGAAAATGTTGGATTAATTCCTATCTTTACTTCATTTCAACGAAGAGTTATCATAAGCCAACATGTTTTCCCTCTGGAGAAAGGTGTGGGTGAGGAAGAGGCCTTGGGGCAGTCAGTGTGCCCTTCCAGGCGGTCTGGTCTCCATTTCATGTCTGGAAAACACCAGAAGGCTTTGAGCTCAGTGGGACACTGGGATGCCCTGTTAGGGGAAACTCTGAAAAGCCAACAAGATGAAAGGAAGAATTAAAATCATACACAAGGATACAAAGGATTTTTTTGTGCACTTTATTCTATTTGACCCACCAGAATCTCCAGTGAAAAAGCACCAGACAGCCTCTGTAGTGGCATGATCCTGTGTATTGGGTGGTTTCCCGAACAAACTATGAATTAAGTTCTTTTGATTCTCTTTTAATAGGAAAGTTTAACCTCCAGTGAACATCTCCCACCCAACGCTGCTGTTGTTTTCTGCTGTACTGTCCTGTGAAATAACATCCACTCGTTTTCTCTTCATCTAGTTTCAACCTTTGGTCATCAGCGGTTGGTGCCTCCTCCTCCTCCTCCTCTCCTCACTCCTCTGCCTCCCCTCCTTCCATCCACCTGGCTACCTATCCGCCATGTCACAGGGTCAGAACTTCCTCCCGAAATTCCTGTTTGTCTCCAACCTGCTGAAGGCGGTGAAGATCCGCCAGCGTGTGCCCAATGACGTGGTGAAGCCGGCCGCCAGCGGAGGCCTGATGCACCACCTGCGGGGCATGCATCGTTACACACTGGAGATGATCGCTATGAACCACTTTCCGCAGGCCTTCAGGGAGGTTGTGCAGGCCGCCATTCTAGACCGAGCCATGCAGGCCTCGTTGGAGCAGGAGAAGAAGCTCAACTGGTGTCGGGAGGTGAAGAGAATGGTGCCTTTACGTACCAATGGTAAGAAAGATTAAGCTCCTGTTTAGAAATTGTGAGAGAATCTGGAGTCTTGTTAAGGTTTTTGGTGTTTTACCACATGTACCACAAGCAGGAGGTTTTAGTTATATGTAAAACAAACTTCTGCAAATTGATCACAGAACTGCCGTCAAGCTTTTGTTTCTTGATTTCAGGAACTGCCGCCATTTTCGTTGCTCGGAGGAGAGGATGTTATTTTTTTTCCCTTTTTCTGATTTTGTTTCATTTTCAGTGATAGAAGAGTTGTGTATTTTTATGAGTCAGGGCTGTTTGATATGTAAATGCTAGGATGTCATTACTCACAAGCAGGGTTACTGTAAATGACAACAAGAGGGACACAGGTTCCGCTTTCACATAGACTCATCTCGCAGCCCCCTTGGTTTTACTGCTCCGAGCTGAGTGTTTGAGTTAAGTCGGCCCATTGCTAAGTCATGTTTTCTGTTACGTGGATGTTGTAACGCGGGAACATCCCGGGGTAGGCAAACATTCAGACATGGGCCTGATTACTTCTGATCATAGCTTTGTACTGGGAAATTCTCTGGCGTCACATGTAGAACTGTTATTTACTGTTGGTGATGTTTCAGACCCGACAATTTCCAGTTTTTCATTTACAACTTTAGGGGTATGTCCCCTCATTTTCTGTGTAGGCGTATTAGGAGTGTGAATGTCAGTGATTCTTAAAACATCTCAGATAACTTGTACCTTAAGAGCCACACCTGCCTGACTGATTTAGGTTTGCGCTGCTGTCTTTGTGACTATCACATGTGTCACAGCTCAGCTTGCCTTGATGAATCAAATGTATTCAAACGCAGCTGTGTCTCATTGTATTTTACATATATTGCAATAACACATGTGGCATCCACATAATACTAAAGTCTATTTTTAGGAAAGGGGGGAAAAACAATCTTTGAAGGGAAACAACAGCTGAAACATAACAGAAGAAGGAAGCGGAAATCAAGCTGCAGGAAAGCGATTAACACATAGCATATAGAGATTCCTATATAAATCTTATCTCAAATGAACTTAAGTTAATCATTTGCTGGTTTGATACGAAACTTGCTGGGTATTTTGCATTACGTCCCCATGGTTGTTTTTGTAAATTGAAACAGTTTGAGAGGGACACTGCTCGTTCCAAAGATTGTAATGATTAACCGAGTTACTGTAACTATGACCAACACGCGGTTCCTCTTGAGAAAGACCCCTGAATTGACTCTCTTCTGACTTTTGCTGCCAGTAACCCGGATGGAATTTCCTGTCTTGTGAATATGATGTCATAAAGATGAGACAGAATTTAGAGCCGGAGCAGTCTAACTCAGAGGACCCAAATGTGACTTTGAGCAGAGGACAGACAACACACACACATATATACACACACACACTGCTGAGTCACTGGAGCTCAGCAGACACACACACACACACAGAGAACATGAGAGAGCTGAAGACAGTCAATGAAGGTCCAGTCAGAGCAGGTCATATTAATCAAGACTCTTAGCTAGTCATAACATTAATAGATGATCAGTCCCCACGTCGTTTGTAACCTACATTTTTTTCTTAGTCATCCTCTATGTTTATTTATAAACAATTAAAGCTAACCAGCTAGTTTCAGTCTTTCTAAATATAATTTCCAGTCTAGTCTGGGGGATGCAACTGGCTGGCATAAAAGCTAAACATCCTCATAAATTATCCACTCCCTGGCAGTTAAAATAATAGGGTCATACACATTTTCCAACTCTACACAACTTCTCCTCCCAGTAATTGAAATTCAGTGACTCTTCTGTCTTCAATGTCTAGGATGCATCCGAGGGTTTTTCCCAAACAGCATCCCATGTCTGTCATGTGTCCCCAACAGGCAGGATTTGTTCAGCTACAATACACTGACTCTACATACTGTAGTGACAGGGAGGACTACCACTGCGTTCTGCCTTACAAGTGAAGACTTCAGATTTCTCTTCTTAATGTGGTACAAGCATTATTTTGTATTAAGCACTCCAGTTCCTTTTAGTGCTACAGCAAAAATAGCCTTCACCAAGACTCGTTTTTTGGAGTATTCTCACTAGACAGCTTGCAAGCAAAGAGCAGCATAGCGGATGATGTGTGACACAAACCTAGAGTCCCTCTGGAAAGCACAACATTGCAAACTTGTGTAACCTGGATGGCAACCAGATATGGATTAAGTCTGGCCTTTTGCTGGTGTATTTTCAGGAAATGTCCCATCTTGCTACAGAGGAAGTGTCTATATTTAGACTGACAGGGCCAAGAGACTGTCTTTCATCCTTAGTTGTCATGCAAATCAATTCAGGGTCAAAAGTCTGTGTGTTTTAGTGCACAAGAGAAACTGATTACACATGCGTGCTTCTGTGTTTGTGACTATTTCGGTATGCCTGTCTAAGTATCTCTATCTGTTGAGGATGGTGCTGTTGAGGATGCCTTTTCTCACTAGAGAGCTTTTCATTTTATGTTTTTGTTGAGAGTGATGCAAGAGCGCCGAAATGCAACAACAGCTAGCTAGTCTGAAATAGAGGCTTTTTTCAAACAGTACAGTGGGACGTTTCTTTGCTTGAATGAAAACAACTGTATGTCACATAACAGTCATCTTGTAGCATAAGTAAATCTGATAACAGTTTGGAATAAACACATTTAGAATCTAGCTGTGGTTTAAATCACTTTACCTGTACGGATGTTAGCTCTTGCAATGTGAGCAACTTGATTAGGATTATCTTCGTCTGAAAGTTTCATTTTCGTACATCGCAAGTCATGCATAGTGTGTACTCTTCAGGCGCGTGTGAACCTTTGCCAAACAATCATAAGTGAAAATGTCTCAACTCAAAGATAGACAATCGTCTTCATGGGGTGTTGACAGCAGTAGTTAAAAAGATAAGATTCCATCCTGCCCAGGCCACTCCCTTGTGGAAAGTCCAGGACCAGCTGAGTAGCATTGGTGATTTGGGATCACAGGAGGGGAACACACACACACAAAAGGCAGAAGTTAGTGCAGGGAAATTCCTGTGTTTAGTGTGGCAGCAGGGTTTTTTTAGAGCTACGCGCATTGACACACATGGGCTCTTGTGTTTCACAATGACAAAAAGACCCAGTGTAGCCAAAGGAGACTAAGTAAAGATTTCCAAGATTTTTTGTTTGCCGTGGTCTCACACACAAATGCCTTTGTGTTTAACTGGCTCATTAGTATAATATAGATGAAGCAGTTTTCTTTGATATGAAACTCCACAGAATATTGTTGGGAGATATTCTAGGCAGAACAAGGTAATTTAAAGGAGTGGCATTTAATTTTTCTAAAAGGGAACTGTAGGAAAATTTTATCAGGCTAGCTGGGTAGAAGCTGTCCTTTCTTGCGAGGGTCATATTATGGCCGTGATACCAGATAGCGCAACAACTGGCCTGACAGCCTGGAAATCCCCAGACTTGCAGTTGTGCACACTGCAGTTGCCTGTCGTGTATGCTGTGTACACATCGCATTTGCATGTGCGCATGTCCTGCTCATTTTTAGAAGTTTGTGTCGCATGCACTACAGACAATGAGTTACTAATATGCACTAATATGTTTAATGCGTTTCCCTGCTTGTTTTGTGTGTCTATAGGAGATGGAAACTGTTTGCTCCATGCAGCATCTCAGTACATGCTGGGCGTTCAGGACACAGACCTGGTGCTTCGGAAAGCCCTTCATAGTGTTCTGAAAGAGACAGACACCGGTGTCTTTAAAGCTCGCTTTCAGGCAGAGCTGCTTCAGTCCCAGGAGTTCACCCAGACTGGACTCCGATACACCACCATGGTATGAAGATTAAACCAAGTCAATACATTAACATTATTGATAGGTTATTGAGCAGTCCTTGGTAATGTCTTTTGTATGAAATTTTTGATTGACTGAATTTTCATTGACTAGACTTACACAAATCCAACCCAATAACTGTTTCTGGGTGCTCTGTTTCAGAACTGGGAGGAGGAGTGGGACAAGATTGTGAAGATGGCATCTCCGGTCTCCAGTAGCAACGGCCTCCAGTTTGACTCTTTAGAGGACATTCACATCTTCGTCCTCTCTAACATTCTCCGCAGACCCATCATTGTCATTGCAGGTACTCATGCTTTTAATCATCTGTTTATTGCTACTTGTTAGCCATCAAAGACTTATTGGTCTAGTATGGACTAGATTGTGAGTGATAAAGAAGGTGAAGGCATCTCCACAACCTGCCTCAACATCTTGCTATTGTTGTCGTATTTAATTTCAGTGCATCACCTCACATTTCTTTTGGTTTGCATGTAGAGTATCTGGTGCTTAAAAATATATGAAGAGCAAATACGCAGTAATTTACAAGAATTTTCAAGAGATGATTAGACATTCAAAGTTTTTCACATGCAGTCGTAAAAGTTCAATAAAAAATGTTTGTGCTGGCACCGCTGAAAAGTTTCACTCCTGTTTGATAGCTCCTATAAGATACCTACGCCAAAAACATTTAAAACACTGATGTATTTTCAACAGACCAGGTGGTCAGGAGTATGAAATCTGGCTCCTCTATTTCTCCTCTGAACGTGGGTGGGATTTACCTTCCGCTACACTGGCCACCCTCTGAGTGCTATAAATACCCAATAGTTCTTGGCTACGACTCCCAGCACTTTGCACCCCTCATCACTATCAAAGACAGTGGACCAGGTAGGAAATGTTAAGAGACACGTATTATTGTATTATGTTTCTGACATGGCAAAGTCAGAATGAAGGAAGCCTCATGTTTTTAATCCTATGTAATGGTGTAATTGGTTTGAATTTCACAGAGATCCGAGCAGTACCGCTGATCAACCCAGGCCGTGGGGGCTTTGAGGAGCTAAAAGTTCACTTTCTGATGGAGAAAGAACAGCAGCAGAAAGACAGGCTTCTCAAAGACTACCTGTTACTAATAGAGATCCCCATCATAGGCTTGGGCTATGACGCCACACGAATCATGAATGCTGCACGGTAATCCTAAATTGATTACAGAGTGAAGAGAAAAAGTAACAGATTGTTATCAGTGTTGTTGTTGTAGATCTGTGTAAATTGTTAAATGCAGTTGTGTCTGTTGCAACTCAGGACTGAAGAACTTAATCTTACACTATATTCTAGTTCAAATTACTTGAAACCTAATTAACAAGCTGATCACAGGAATTTTTTAATTTACCTGAAAATGTATAAAATGAAATTGCAATTAAAAACCAAATTTTGTGTCTCTGTCCTAAGCCTGGATGAGGGAAATCTCCCTGAAGACATGAACCTGATGGAGGACTACCTTCAACTTGTCAACCACGAGTACCAGCGCTGGCAGGAGGACAAGGAGCAGGCATGGGCTGCACAGCCACAGCGCCCACCACCCTTCTCCGTCTCCCAGCTTTCCCTCATTGAGATCCGATGTGCCACACCAAGATGCACCTTCTATGTCTCTGTGGACACACAACCTCATTGCCATGAATGCTTCGAGAAGCGGCAGGCCACTGTCGGTGGAGGAGCAAGGATAGAAGGGGTGGTACAGACCAAGGGAGGAGGGGTACAAAGTGGGGTAGGTGTGACAGGGGGATCAGAGACTGAGGTGAGCTCTAGAGGAGTCCGAAGCAGTAGCCCCCCATCCTCCTCATCTGGGAGAGGGGTGGTGCTATCCAGCCCTCGCTCAGCCCCACCCACTGCTCCCAGCCTAAGCCTGTACAGTGAAACTCATGCCATGAAGTGCAAGACACCCGGCTGCCTCTTTACCCTTAGTGTGGAGCATGATGGACTTTGTGAGCGCTGCTTTAACTCCAGGCAGAATCATGGACCTCCTGGAGCTGGAACAGCTGCTACAGGCCCCAATGGGGGGCCAGTAGTACCCCACCCAGCCCAAGGCTCCGGCTGGCCCCAGTGGGGGGGCCGTGAGACAGAGACAGAGCGCTGCAGCATGTGCAGACAGGAGGTGTTCAGGATATTCAATGGCTTGTGTACACCCTGCATGCAGAGACAGCAGGCTCCAGAAAGGGAGCCACCCCAGCAGAGCAACCCCAGGACTGAGGCCTCGTCTTCAGCTTGGAGCCAGACTAGGGATACTGAGCGGCCTTGCCTCACTCTAACCCCAGGTCACACTTCAGCCTGGCAGGCCCCTCTGGCTCGGCCTTGTAAAAGATCTGGATGCCAGTTCTTTGGGACGCCAGAGAAGTTGGGTTTCTGCACTATTTGCTATGTAGACTATCAGACTAACCACCGTAAGTCCTGAAACTAAACTGAAAAACATCTTAATTGTGGTGCAATGTTTTTTGGATATGCGGTCATTGCTTTTGTTGTCTATTCCAGACCTGACCCCTCCTCCTGCCCCGGTCCAGAGCCGGCATGGTTTGGAGGCAGGCTTCCAGAACGCATCACGGTGTCGTGGGCCTGGGTGTGGTGCAGTTGGCAAGGCAATGTTAGAGGGCTACTGCGACAAGTGCTACGTCAAAGAACAAAGTGCACGGCTCAACCAAGTGGCACATCGCACGCCACATTCCCCTCCTCTAGTCATGGTAGGGCTCTGTTATACATTCATAACTCTGTGTTCTATCTTTCCTACATTATTTTTTTGTGATTCTTACTGCCTGTTGTTTCAACTCTTGCATTATCCTGCTGGTACACATTTTCTTTTTATATGCCAATTGACCTTTCTCCCCTTTCTCTTTGCCCCTCCTCCTCCTCTCTGTATAAAAAGCGTGACCGAGCAGCCAAACCCAGATCTTCACAGCAATCCCAGACCCAGACCCAGACTCAGTGCCGGCGGAGTGGCTGCAGTAATGTGTCTCCAGGTTGCACAGACCTCTGCCCAGAGTGCCACACACGTGGGCAGGGCAGGGAGGCGGGCAGGCGGGCGCAGGCGCCCAAGGAAAAGTCCAAGCAGCGGTGTCGGACACAAGGCTGCGACCACTACGCCAACCAAGAGAAACAGGGCTACTGCAATGAGTGTGACCACTTCAAACAGATTTACCGCGGCTGACCACATATCCACCCACGCACTCTACAACAGTGACAACACATTGCTAGCACGCTAGAGCCGCCGCCCTGCTGAGGGCGACCCATGCCAGTCAATGCACCTCTGATACTAACTAACCAACTAACTAACTAGCTAGTGACTAACTAGTAACCTTATGGCCTGAAAATCAAACCCCCCATGTAGAATGTGAAGAGAGTGTGTGTACATGGGGGGAGTGTGTGTGCGTGTGTGTATGTGAATGTGTGTGCGTGTGTGTGTGTGTGTGTGCAGTAGACATGGCCTACAGAATACCTCTTTGTGCATTTATTATCATCTGATGTGCCCTGTGCACTTACACGGTGAGGGGTTGGCAACATGTCAGAGCAACCGACTTAACTCTTGTGTACAATATGTATTTAGAGGTACGTAGTGAATCGTGCCAGACAAAATGATTGTATGTTGACATAAGGAGAAGCGTCTGACATTGCTTTCTAGACCACAGCCAAGGATTTATACTCCCCGTCAGTCTGTCTGTCTTAACCCATCTGTGTATCTGTCTGCCTGTCTGTCTAGCATTTGTTCTGTAGAGTGAGGGATGCAGTAGTTGGGAAAGCCCAGCAACAAATCTGTGG
This sequence comes from Helostoma temminkii, assembly GCA_900302695.1. Classification (NCBI taxonomy): domain Eukaryota; kingdom Metazoa; phylum Chordata; class Actinopteri; order Anabantiformes; family Helostomatidae; genus Helostoma; species Helostoma temminkii. Next base: position 62,972 of record OMLM01004337.1, on the reverse strand, counting down.
AAGTAGTAAGCAGAAGTAAGTCAAGTCAGGCCAAAGCAAGCGAAGTGCTTGAAATGAACATAAATGGTATTCACCATTATTCAGTTCTCTAAAATCCTTCATTTGTGTCCTCAAAGAAGAGACAAAGACTTTGCCAAATAAGGCTGTTTTTGATCGATATTGTAAAATGATTGAGAATTTATTTTTCTTCATTAGCCAGTCAATAACTGTTACTGTAGGTCACATTTTGACCTCAATATTGATACTTATTTGTTGTAGCAAGTCAACATTGTGAACTGACTAAAATGAAGTGTAAGAACAGACCATTTGTCTATACAGTGCAAGACAGACAGGGCAGGCCCCTGCTAGTTTTGGTGCTACATGTACAGAAATACAAGCCTCTCTATTGTAGCCAACATGCTGGCAGTGTTAGCGGGCAGAAGGCAGAGAACACAGTAGACACAGAACTTATTTGCTTTCTATTCCCCCTTCCTCTTATTCCCCCTCTTCTCCTTCAAACAGATCGGTTGCCTTGGACATTGTTTTCCTGTTTACTGATCACTTAAGCACCTAGAAACGCATAGACACATGCTCGAACATACCTACAGATACACACTAGTGTAGTAGCTCCAGTCCTGTCAGAAAGGGATTTCCAACTATGTGGAGAACAGAGTACATGTGAAGTGAAGCCTGAATGATTATCCACCTTACCATGACACACACACACACACTTATGCACACACATGCCAACACAGCTCTGTGAGATTGTATGTGCCCCACCCCAGCCCGAGGTAATGTGTAGGTAAACAAACCCATACAAAATGAATGCATTTCTCTCTACTCCACCCCACTGAATGTGCCAAGGCAACAATTTCAGAACTTCAGAGAGCAATCCCATTGCCTGCTTTGGCTATTCTTGTTTATCTGAATGTGTTTTGTGCTGCTGTAACAGCAGCACAGTATTGGGGCTGATCCTCGATAAGTTTTGCCTTTAAGTAGTGATTGAAATTTTATGGACCAGAGGGGCCTGATCGGCTCCCACCTATAAAATGCTTTTGTGAATATGGATCTTGGTCCACATTATAGGACCTTCCAACTTGATGCCTCATCTCCAACACACACACACATAAACAACGCACTCGTGTGCGTCTGGAATACGCAAAACTGACATTCCTGTTTTTGGTTTTTAAATTTGTTTTGGGATGTTTCTTTAATCTATTTTGATATATTTGTTTTCTGCCAAAAAAGAATACATGTGCCATTAGTTGCCAAACAGTTGTTGTTACCTCCTAAAAATGGCCAGCCTGGACGATTCTCAACTAACTAGAGTGCGACAGATAGACATCTCCAGTTCTGTGTAATCATAGACCAGACCTTGTGTCAATTTGAAAATCCCCAAATGGGCAACATGTTTCCATGAATGCCCATTTTATCCAGATACAAAGAAGTTTTATCTACCGAGATAACCCCAAGCATAAAACATTTATCAAACTAACTTTAATGTGATGGAACAGTTATTCCTCTCATATTTCCACTCATGCTGAAGAATTCCACAGCAGTAGGCAGATGTCCATCTATGGCTCTTGTTAGAAAAACATTGACAAACAGGCTCTTGGTCTGCCTTTTCATTCAACTGTATCTGAAGCTGTCAGGCCAGCCCACGTTTTGACGGCCTGTATGTAGATCTCTGTGTGCTTTAATCACCTCTAGACAAACCTTAAACAATTAAAGGCCAATTAGCTGTCAGCTCATCAGGACTTCTGACAAACCTTTGGAGCTCTGACTGAGTTTGACTGGGAGAAGATCACATAAGTTGCACATGACTTGTCTAAGCTGCTGAGGCATTTAGGAATGGTACTCGACTCGTTTAGGGACATTCCAGCAGTAGGAAGAGCATCCACTTAAGAGCAGAAGGTGTAACAAAACATGCAAATGGTGTGGAAGTTTCTTTGTGTGACCTTTGACAATAGGGTATTGTATGAAAAAAGCCTGGTTTTATTTGTTAAGTATTTATTCATATCAAGATATATGTACTGTGTGATTCAATAATTATTTATATGTTGTCCTGAAATGAATTATTTTTATTAAGAAATCTGAAAACTGTCTAATGTGGTTCTTGTCTCTGTATTTATTGTGTGTGTGTGTGTGTGTGTGTGTGTGTGTGTGTGTGTGTGTGTGTGTGTGTGTGTGTGAGAGAGAGAGAGAGAGAGAGAGAGAGATGTGAATCAGGAGGGAAAGAGGTGTATGTGAGAAAGAGCAAGTTTGCACTATTACAGAATATAGGAATATGACACAACCATGTGTGCTACAATCACTTGCAGTAAGCATATGCGTGCTCTGTGAGATTTCAACATTGCACTGTTATTACAGCATTACCTCTCCCAGCTGTGCTTTGCTAAAAAGCATTTGCTCAGTATAGGCACCAAGTCCATCTCCAGTGTAGGAAGTATAGTGGGTGCTGCAAAAGCCATGAGATATCTAATCACTGAGACCTGGTTTAGATGTGGCAGAGTGCACCATTTTCCCCATGCTTAACTGGGTTAGCGCTTTATCTCTTTTTTTTTTCTCTCTCCGCCTCCGTTGTTCTCTTTCTTTTCTCATCGTTACACATTTCCATACTAAAAATTTCAAATGATGAGGTTTTTCTTAGGTGCTTTTTTTGTCACTATTCAGTTCTTTCCAGGCTTAGGTTAGATGTCATGCTTTAAAAAAGAATAAATGGGAACCCCCACTGTTGCATAAAAAAAAAAGAAAAAAATAACAGTTCACTTAGGAGGAGTGGATTGTGCAGTGGGAGGGGGGAGTTTGGAGCAAGGGGAGTTATGGCAGTGACAGGTGGGGAATGGTTAAATATACATATTTATATATATGTATGGCAGAGCTGAGGTGACATTTAACAAGTGTGTGTGTAGGCTTTGTCATCACCTACAGCCTTTACCACAGTCAGATTGGTAAGCTGATGCGGTTTCCTGGAAATACCCCAGCATGCAAACACTCCCTAGTGTAACTGTTCTTTGCAGACAAGTGCTTTTTTAACCTGCTGTGTGATTGTATCACTGATGTGGTTCAGTAAACATTCCCATGCAAATGTTGTAAAAAATAATCCTATGAAGGCAACATGTTATTTAACAGAACACCAAAAAATTGTGTGTTTTCTTTACTAAAGACTTATTTAGTGAGGCTGAACATGTAAGCAGAATAAATACAGTCTATTTAATTTTACAAAAAGTACAAATATTGTGTGTGCATTGGGCAGTGTAGTGAATTTACTGTGAACATATAAATAACAAAATAAATTTTTGAAATATG
>OMLM01004337.1:31204-59664 GCA_900302695.1 Helostoma temminkii | reverse complement strand
GTGACAATAATAACAATAATAATAATAATAATAATAATAATAATAATATATGTGTTATTCATATCATATTTATTGTTCCTAACATATTTATACTAGGGATCCAAACTGTCTGCATTGTGCACATTCAACCAGTGCTCCTACTGTTTGACTGTTCATTTCTACAGTACAGTGCTGTAGCAATAATACCTGGCAGCAGTTTGTTTTAAATTGATGAAACACAGCTTCTTTAGCAAGACATGAACAAATTTCTAGATAATTAATGTTGCACATGCCTTAAGTATACAGTGGCTGAGCTATCAGGGCTACCGTATAAGTGGATGTACTAACACAGTGTAGAAATGTTGCAGTGTGAGTAAAAGTCTTAGTATCAGCACTATGAACTTTTAAAAGTGAAAATACTCATTTGCAGTTCTGTGAGTGTTACGTTATTTTACTGAAAAGTTAAATGTGATACATTTCTTTTGTTTATTTACTGCGTTTTACTCTTTCGTTTGGTTGAGGAAGAGCTGAATATCAGCAAAGTAACTTCTTATGTAGTGGACATATATATTGCAATTTATGAAATTACCTAAGTTTACTGTGGGAAATACACTAACATGAAGTGTTTACTTGCCCTTGTAGTTTAGATCAGTCAACCTTTTGAAGGGTAAAAAAAAATACAACAAACTCAAATATACGCAACGGAAAGAGCTAATTTTAAAATCCATATGACCCAAATTCTGTGTTTGAGCATGTCACAATAAACTGTGAATGAAAATGAACAATACAGATCACCACCATATCTATTTATGAATGAACCCATCAGAGTCTGACTCACTGCCTTTTCTGTTGAAAAGTTAAATGTCGCAAAAATCAAAAGTACAGTCGAGACTTATTCCACAGGAAGTTATTCAGCTATTGTGAAATAGGAAGTAGGCGTATCCATGGTTACCTTTGTTTGACCCTTTTATAAGCAGCAACAAGCACAGACTTTAGATATACCCTTCCACTGAATAGTATCAAACACACATTAGCTAAAAATTATCCTATCATTATGTCATCTGAAACTCCCTTCATGTGTCATGTTTGCCTAGAACCTGAGGCCACATTTAGGTTTTAGGGGGTCCAGAGAGGAAATACACAAAGCTACACTTCATCTTCTATTCATTCTGTGTTAGCATGTTAACATATTCCACTAAACTGTTTAAACTTTGGACTCGTAGTACTAGTATGCATGTGAAAAGCTTTTAACCTAAACATGAGAGATATTCAATAGTTTTTAGTGTTTTTACTGTATTATAAATTCTCATATCAATAATTGTAGTTAAAAAAAAGGAAATTGTGTGTGTATATACAGTTAGGTCAAGTATTTGGACAATGACAATGCGTTTTTATGATTTTGCCTTTATACACCATAACAATGGATTTAAAATAAAACAATCAAGATGTGATCCCACGAAAAAGGCCCTAAATGGAGGTACTCTGCTAAATGTCCTAAATTCCTAAATGTCCAAAGGTGCAAAAGTTATTTTAGACTCATGAAGAAGATTCCTATGCTACTTGTTGGATTGATTTGTCTTCTGCAACTTGAGATGCTTTGACTTTTGTGAATAAAGTCAGGTCAGGTCACAGGTTCATCTCGCTGCTTCAGACGTCTGTGTGCTCAGGTGATTTCAACCAGTCTCTGAGCCTATCACATTTCTGCTTTTCTGCAAACGTCTGCTTTTAGAGGTGGTTCAGCACTTCAAGCCAACCTGTTGCCCATTGAATATCACGCCACCAGTCCTGTTTCAAAAGTTTTTAACATCATCAGGACAACTATTGTTAGTCTTATTAATGCTTTACTAGTTACAGGGTCTGTTTAAGTGATGATTCAGGCCATTCGTAAAATAATAATAACAAAAATAATAATAATCTGGATAGATACAATTCTAACTTATCATTCTTGAATTGAATTGCTGTTGTAGCTTTCAGCTGCTTTTGACACAGTAAATTATGGTATTTTATTGTCCTGTCTTGGCCACTTTGCAGGAATTTAAGGTGTTGCTTTCGAATAATCTTTAGTCTTATTTGTCCATTTGGACTTTTTCTGTGTGTGCAGATGATTGTTCATCTTCTGGTGCTCCTCTCACCAGTGGGCACCCACAAGAATCTATTCTTGTTTTCCTTTGTATTTGCACCACTTAAGTTCAGTTAATAATGTTAGTTGTCCTTTCGCTGCTTGTGAATTTAAAAAAGACCAATTCATTGCAGACTTGGCTTGTGAAACATTAGCCCTGTATTCGTTCTGATCATCTCAGCCCATTGGCTCCATCTATAAAAATCATTAGTGTTCTTCGATAGTGCTGGATAAACAGATCAATTCAGTGGTTAAAGCTGTTTTTAGATGAGATTATTAGCAAATGTGAGCAATTTCTCACTTTTAATAGATCTGAAAAAGTAACACCTCAATGAGCTCAAGAATTGATTATTGTAATGTTCTGTATGTTGGAATCCCTCATGCATCACTGTTTTGGTTTCAGTTGGCCCAAATGGAGCTGCTTGTCTTCAGAGCAACGCACATAAATGTTAGCATACATCGTAACTTCAGCTTGTTATAGTACCTAACTGTAACTATAGAGACAGAAAAAGTACCAGAGCTTTTAAATCTTTACACAAAAATAGCTCTCTGAGGTCCTCCAACCCACTCTGTCTAGATTTACTTAGGTCTAGTCTAAATGACTGTGGTGACTGTTTGCAGCAGTGGCTCTTAAAACTTGTTTGTATTTGCAGGCATTTGACACGTGCATTGCCTATTGTTTATAATGTTGATATGCTTCTGTGCCATTAAATGTTATTTTGTCGTATTTTATGCTGTCTGCATTTTTGTTTTTAATTTATTCGAATGCACTTTTAACCTGGGTTTAGAAAGGTGCCATATACGTGTTTTGCTTTCCTAAACAGGGAGGCCTAAAAAAAAAATCTTGCCTTCAAGCAAAATGTCTGTACTTTCACAACCTGACATATTTATAATTTTAAGTAATTTTGACTAATTTCACAAGTAATCACCAGGTTGTTTACCTTGTATCAGTGATTTGATCTTTGTGTGCAAGTGTATCTTTGCATGGGAGAGCTTGAAGGTGACTCATAAGATTGCATAATAAGATAAGAGAAGTGAAAATGACATGGAGCAAAAACTCAGCACACACAGTTCACCAGGTGATTTTAATTTCCCCCGGGGATTAATAAAGTCTTTTGAATCTTAAATAGTAACCTCTTGATGGTTTTTATTTTTAGGTTTTTTCTCAAGCTGAATATGCTATATGCTATAGCCACTAGCTGTATTGCACAATTTTCTCTCCTGTTTATACTGTAAACTGCATCACTTTTTTGAATTTATCAAACCTAATCAAAAAAGTTGATGTCACAACTTAAAATTACCCAACTGCCCAGAAAGAAAAATAACTTGCACAGTATTTCTACACTGTTTAAATATCTTCTTAAAAACAGCAGTGAGCATATTTTCACCACTAAGGGGCAGAGAAAACACAATTTAAAGAAACCAGTAGGGCCAAGCTCCATATGGATACTGAGCTGCCTTCTAACCTGACTTGTTTTTCAGTCACTTCTTAAAACTCTTAAAATTTGTATTTGCCGACGTTTGGCACTGATACACTGAGACATGCTTTGTTTATAATGCTGATGTGCTTTTGTGTGATTATGTGTTATTTTATTGTATTTTATATTATTTTCATTTTTGTTTTTATTTTATTGTGACACACTTTTAACCTGGGTTTTGAAAGGTGCTATATAAATACACTTAGTTTTAAACAGGGAGGCTTTAAAAGGTGTTGCCTTCATGTCTGTACTTTTACAACGTGGCCTGAATAATCATCAGGTTGTTCATGTAGTATCGTTTGTCTGAAAGCGTGTCTCTGCTTGGAGGTGAGTCATTGGACTTCCATTTTAAGATAACAGAAATGAAAGTGAGACGGAGCAAAAGCTCAGCACACTGTGGAAAAACACGGTGTTCCAGGACACCAGGTGACCTTTAACCCTTCACTTACAAGACTCTTTATGCATAGTTGTGTCCTCAAGCTGTTCCATGCTGTAGCCACTACTTACAGATAAAACATTTAAAGAAACATCCCTGAATATAGCAGGCAAATTTTAAACTTTTAATAGTCTACTTTAAGTAGGCTACATTTAGCTGCATGAAATTGTAAGCTAATGAAGTACTACACTTGATACTTTTACATAAGTAAACGATCTGAGTACTCAGCACCACTTGTACTAGTGAGTTAGTTCAGTGTGTTAAGTTAGTGTTGCCAGTTGTAATCCTATATTCGCCTCAGACAATGCACGTAAAATGACTACATTTCCCAGCAGAGCATCCCGCCGGGTGAAGGTGAGTAGTTGGCTTGTTTGACTTTTACGTACACACCGACTGAACTTTCCACCAAGGCGGTGATAGAGTTACATCAGGGGATAGGAGGACACCGCCGTCGGGCTGCGCAGGTGTATCAAAACAAGCACACAAACGTTGTGACTCGATGGCCGTTACGACGTCAGAGATATCATGGCTGTCAGTGTAGTTGTTGTACATAGCCTAGCATGTTTGGTTCGTAAAATATTATAAAGAAACATGGATTATACATCAATGGAACCACTGGGTTCAGATGAGGAGGGAGCGGAGCAGCTGGGTGATTATCAAAAGGAGCTGAGGCGTAAGAAAGCCTTCTGCCGCGTTAAGTTTGCTAACAGAGTTAACTACTTCACACAATGAGCAGCTAGTTGAAGTTAGCTAGTGTTAACTTCTTAACGTCGGTTAATTAACGTAAAGCAAACTGTGGTAGATAAGAGTGTTTTTACATGAGTTGTTTACAGGATGCATGAGTTATAGTCGTAGTTTTAGTTAACTACAGTATGTCACATATATATTATTAATGATGGAGCAGTTAAAGTTATATCACTGCCACCTGTCGCCAGTTAAGGTAGTTAATAAACAAACAGCCCGGTAACAATTCACTCGTTTAGCTAGCCAGTGCTGCATTTTCAAGAAAACAAATCATGCTCCAATTTTACTCCAGAATATTTAACCATCATCCTCAACACTCGCCAGGACAACAAGATGTGTAATGTTGAATTCAAAACATTTGAATTCGCGTAATGATACATTGAACTCCTGGAGAACTGATATTGAATAGTTTGACTTAATTTTACATTGACATTTAGCTAGATTTGATGGTACTAAAGACATAAGTGTAATTACAGTATATACAGTAGAGTCATATGGCAGTGTTTATTTTCTAATTAAGTGGTCCAGTATGTTACAATACCAGGACATTGAAATAGGAAAGCAGTCATAAATATTTAATGTTATTAATAACACCTATGCTACCTATTTTCTTTATTATTCAGTTACTTTACTTTGACAGGTACATCACCCATTAATAAACATCACTGTTAATGTGCCATGAGTTTGCCAAAAAGCTAATTTTCACCTGCAGTCCCTGGATGTTTATTGATAAAACAAATATACATGATGGGTTTTGCTTAGTCTGACCACAAATTCAAAACCAAAAAGAAAAGGTAAAAATCCATGAAGACACTTGCAGCGCAAAACAACTTTACTGCTAGAAAGTCCTACTGGATTTTTAACATGGTTTGTTTTTTATCAGTTCACCTTGGCAGTGGAGGATTTGCCAGAAAATCCTGCCAAAAGTAACAAACTGAAAAATACTCTCTTTACCAACTATATGTACCTGAGAAACTAGAATAAAAGATGTTTCACATCATCTGCCTGATATCAATAAACTTTAAATATTATTTTCTGTTCACTGATTCACCAACATTACAATTCTAAAATGAAATATTAGATTTACGAGTAGACACACAATCACACCAATTAAGTGCATGTCTATAAATGTAAAACATGTCATACATAAACATACATACAACATATAAATATGTCTAAATAAATAAATATGTCTACCATATGTGAAATGTGTTTTTTAAATTATTTCTTTTATTTTAGGTGATGGTCAGGTGTTTTGTCAGTGCACTATTTCTGTGATTTCTTTTCTCATTGTCAAGTAAATAAAAAAGTTCAGGAACCTAATTGTCATAGTACAGTAAAGTAATACACAGGATGAGAGTTACGTCTATGTATGTGTATTGGTTTTCAGAACGAGCCAACCAGAGCATCCAGCAGCTGAGCAGTGCTCTGGAGCAACTACACAATGATGGAGACGAGGTGGAAGAGGCCAGAGGCAGTAATGGAAGTCTCTTCAGTACCCTGGCAGAAGAGGACAAGGCAGCATGGAGCCAAAAGACACAGAGCGAAGCAGGTGAATTGGTGAATAGATGTGGGACGACTCTCTTGCTAAGACATTATAGTGCATTAGTGGGAGATGTCCCTTGTAGTAATCTTGTTTAAAGAATTAAATCAAATCTAAATCTTATTTAAAGACTCTACGTAGTTCTGATAAAATGTGTATTCTGTGTCCATGTGTGGATGCTTATTTTGATGTCTTTTGGTATTATAGTTAATCAGCTGAAGACCCTTCTGCTGAAGCAGTGCAGAGAAATCCCTGCTACTCACTCTCCCTCTAAGAAACAGTCTCCATCAAAGGTAGAATATACTGTACAGCTTTTGTGTCAAGGAAAGCTTATTAACAAATTATCTGCCAGTCTTAATAATAGTATAAGGTTTAATAAAGATCCATAAATAATACGAATGAAGAACATGGCCCTAACCTATAACTGTGCTAAATCTAGCAGGCTTTTTCTATCAGTGTTGCCATCCTGCTGTGTTCTGCCTCTTTTTTTGCTGCTGTTAGAGAGTGCAGCAGGAGGGAAGATCCAGTTTGCCTGCATTTCAGGATTTGGTCCCAATGATTCATAACCAGTCAGAGTACATCAAACACCTGGAAGCTGAGGTCAAATTCTGCAAGGTATTGGCACAAGTGTGTGTGTGTGTGTGTGTGTTTTGTGTATATTTGTGGCCCTTTGTAACAGTGTGCTGATTTCTGTGTGTGTGATTTCAGGAAGAGCTGGAGGGAATGAAACAGCGGATCAGAGTGGTGGTGGTGGAGAATGAAAAGCTGCATTCAGAACTAAAATCCCAAACTGTGGATGAATCCCTGAAAGATTATACAATCCACAACTCCATGGTAATGTGTGCTGTAATGTGTGTGATATTTGTGATTTTAATGTGAACTGTAAACTACACTTATAGAGGCCTAAATAGACTTCTTGACGACCTTAGTCCGTTTGCTCTGGTCTGAATCACTTGATGAGTTTGTAAACGCTTCCCCTTGTTTTGGTTTTTCATTTCACTCAGAGAAAATCCAATTTTACCAAAATGCATCCTCTCTACTTATCAGTTAGTTGTGTCTGTCGCCAGAAAAAAAGTAAATACAGAAAGAAGATCATATGATGTGGACTACTGCATGGTTCTATGACATGGAGAGGAAATTTCTCCATGTAGGCGGGCTATGCAGGTTTGCGTTGCTGTGTTCACACCAGATGAAACAAACCACATGAGCTAGAGCTTAATTCAAACTGACTAAAGCTTGTAGGTGTGAAAGCACTCAAACTCTAAATTACCCTGGTATTGCAAATTAAATGATCAGTTGGCACAAAAGTGCTTAATCATCTACATGTATTCTCATGTATTCCCCAGGTGAAGGAAAGTATGACAGTTAACAGCCACGTAACCTCTAATGCAGACAACAGCATGCTGCACAGAGCAGAACATGCCACATGGAAAAATGCGCTGGTAGGGATGGCAGATCTTTTGCTTCTCTTCTAGAATTAGTTACTCTTTGCTTCTCATCCTCTGTCTCCAGTTCCAAGTGTGGAAATAATCATGTTTTTAATTGTATAAAACTATATTTTGAGCCTGTTTTTGATGTTTTTATTTGGCTCATTATCTGTAAATGTATGTGCTTGTGTGTGTGTATGTTTTATTCAGGAACAGCTGAAAGTGATCTACCAGACACAGATTGAAAGCTTAGAGGCTCAGGTAATCGCCCTAAGGTCAGTGTACTCTCTAGTTGGCCAGCGTAGCCAAAGCTGTAGCTAAAACTTGTTCTTTTTTTAAAAACATTATATGTTTAAACATTAAGTGAATATTCATGTTTTTTGTTGTCAGTTCCTTTCTGTTTGTCCATATTTCATAATTTGCTTCATTATCAGGAGGGATCTATCAGTTAGTCAGAAGGAGTGTGAGGAAGTGAAGGTTCATCTGAGACAAAGGGAGAAACATGCTGCAAGTGCATCGAGGAGTGATGTAGCTCCTCGCGTGGCCGGATTGTGTTTGAAGTGTGCACAGCACGAAGCAGTATTGGCTGGGACTCACACCAATCTGCATGTCCAGGCTATTGACAGACTCACAAAGTCAGTGCTAACACAGGCACAAATACACGCACTGCATGCATTGTTTATTTTAAGTGGTTGATTACCTTTTTATACGCTGAAGTTTTTCCCTTGCAAACAAGGAAATATGCAAAACGCAAAGAAACAAACATAATTAAAATATGGCAATAAATGAAATACTGTTTGTGCAAATAATTTTATGTTGATCTTTCAGAGAGCGTGATGAGTTACTTGTTGCTCTGTGTGCTGTGCGAGCTAGTCAGCAAGAGGCACAACAAAGGGAGTGGTCTTCTTGTCTCCAGGTCAAACAGGCTGTGGAGATGGCGGAAGAAGCAAATCTGCACAAAGCTAGGGTCAGAACACACAAACACCTTTCCAGTTGTGTTGGCTCAGACAGAGTTTTTCACTCAGCTAAAACGTTATTGCTATTTAGTCCTCTCAAGTAGTTTTTCCTCTCTCTACTGTGGGTGTTTACAGCTGGCACACTTTCTGTATCTGTCTGTATGCCTACAGGTGGAAGTGCAGTGTGAACAGTTGTCCAGGGAGCTGGCTCGACAAAAGGAACAGCTGGAACGAGAAGCACAGGCTTTACAGGAGAGAATGACTGAGGCCAGAGAGGAGGGCCGAGCTGAATCCCGCAAACAGAAAGATGAGCTGGCACATACAGTAAATCTTACATTATATAGTCATCTTTTCTGGGTGTAGATAATTTAGGACTGGAACTATTTTGCTGTATATGTTTATACCATATATAGCATTCCTCTTTGTTTGATTTTGATGCTACTTGATTATTATTGTAAAATTGAAAACAATACTTGCTGTAAAGGGTAAACACTAGGATTTATTTGCTTATCAGGTGTCCAGCCTCTCCCAGCGTGTTGCTGAGCTAGAAGGGCAACTTGACAGAGCTCACAGAGACAATAATTCACTGACCAGTCAGCTGAAAGACACTCTTTGCAAACTTACCAATCTGGAACAAGACAATACCAAGGTAAATTTTGTACATTGTGCAAGAAAATGTTTAGTTGTGTTTTTAGTAATTATCAGTCTTGAATTTATGGTGTCATGTATTGCTTGGATTGCACTGAGCTGTTCAACTGAGGTGTTCAAATCAACACGATTCACTACAATGTTTTAGCTTTAGGAAATACATCTACAGTATACAAAAAATGAGCAGCACATTTGCTGCTTCACATAGAAATATAACTCTAGCTTTTAAGGAACATAGGTAAAGAAATATTGTAGTGTTCTGTGTATTTGTAATGATTTTGTAAATCCACTGGATGGCAGCAAAGATTTATCTACTTCAGTATTTATTGCTGGTTGCTGTGGGAACTGTATATTCAAAGTGAGTGCATAAATAAGCTTAATGACCAAGCTTGATCTAAAGATGGTTGGTTTGGATTTTAGCTAAGTAAATTTTTGATCTATATGTACCAGAATGTATGGCACCTGGTGGGCTACAGAATTTGTATATTAATAATAAATTAGATGATTAAAACAATAGTAGCATGTTATGTAATAAACAAAAGGATATACCAGCATCAATACATCCTTTATTTTAGTATTTATGTTGATGTGTTCAGGAGAGGAGATAGGTCAAACTCTGTATTTAGATAGTATTCTTATATTATATATATTCTTAGATCTGTGAGCTTTTAGCTTATTACATGACAGGGTCTGTAATTGAGCAACCTTTCGTGGTAAAGAATAAGGCAATATGATAAACAGAGAGTGAAAAATTGGCAACTGACGAAGAATAGACATGAAATAATATTTGTTAAATACAGGACTGGCCGTTTTTAATGAGCTCTTGTCATCTAGGTTTGTGTGGATCTGCGATATCAGCTCAGCCAGGCCCAACTGAAGAAGGATGAGGCAGAGAGAGAGCTCAGAGAGCTAAACGCCAAGACCAGCAGACAGATGGAAAAGGCTGCACAGGTACATTTGCATCCAACCCAATAAAAGATTTCCTAGATTTGATAAGGCCGGTAACTATTAATTCAGTCAATGAGTTAGTTAGCTGTTAGCTGTTAGAGTCCCTCAGATATTCACTTTTAAGCTTTATCCCACATTATTTGTACAGACATCAGTTATCTAGATTGTTTAGTGGAAATACTGATTAAAATATACAGTACAAGAGAAGGCTATTAATGGCCATTAACTGCCTTTAACATTAAATTTGTTTTGAGGGCACAAGGTGAATTGTGAACATTTCCTCTCCTTCTCTTTCCTCTCTCCTTCCATCTCTGCGGGACAGGAAGTGGAAAGGCTGAGCTCAGAGCTGGTTGGCTGTCGGCAGCATCTGGAGGCAGTCCAAAAGGACGGTAGCCAATGGCAGGCCGAAGTCCTGAGCCTAGCAGAACAGCTGGCAAATGCCCAGCGCCAACTGCACCTCACCAGGTAGTACCTAATCCTATTATACATGCCACCACACTCACACGCACACACACAAGAACACAACGCTCCCCTCTGCCCAGCTCCTGCCCAGCTCAGCCCAGTCCAGTCCAGTTCAGACCAGCACACCAACTGTACCGCACCAGGTAACAGCTAATCCTATTATACAAGCCACACACACATAAACACACATGCGCGCCGCTGTGCCATGGTCCCGGTACCAACTGGACCTCACCAGGTCACCTCTAATCCTGTTAAGCATGCCACAACATAATGCAACACACACGCATACACAAACACACTGCCCGTTCTGTGCCACCAGGCCAGTGCCCAGCCCAGCAACAACTCCAGCAGAGCCAAAATGGCGCTTGAGCCTTTCTTCTGTCCCTGGCGCGCACACGCACACATACAGAAACGTGCGGCTGATGGTCACTGGACAGCCTGGCCTCAGCGCCTCCTGCCAGTGCCCTGCACCCGTTCTCACAACGGGCGCTACCGGCTCCCCTCCCTCTCCATCTTCTATTTTTTTTCTCTATTTATGCATCCTTCTATCCCATTTTCCTCTCCTTTGTATACCTTCCACTGTTATTTTTTTACCCATTCACCCACCCATGCGTACATATACATATAATTTTTTTTGTAGGTTCAGCTCTATTGTATTTGTCGTTTCCTTTCTTAAATCCCCCCCGTCATCCTCGTGCTGCTTTTCCTTTCTACATCATCCAATGCCAGGACCATGCCAGCCCATGCCAGCCGCCCAGGGCACTTTCTCACCCCTGCTGCCCACAACCGAGGTGTCTGAGATGGGCACAGATGTGGCGGTGGTGCCCTGTGGTGCTGGAGGCTGTGGGATGCAAGTTTGTGTAATCTATGTGTGTATTTGTGTTTATGCGTCTGTCAGCCTTGCCTTGCTGTGTGAGTGTGCGCGCTTGTGTCCACTTCTGCTGCTGGCTCTGATCTGTGTTTAAGTGTGTTTGTCTGTCAGCTGGCCAGAACTAACACACTGGCTGCATGGCTGACTGTTGTGTGTTTAAGGGATGAGGCAAGGAGTGTGTGTGTGTTTGTGTCTTTATGTCCTTGTGTGGACAAGTTTTGTTCAAGTGCTGATCTTGTGAGGACATTTTAGTCAGTCCTCACAATTATAAAAAACATTTTTGGGGGTAAGACTAGGCTTTAGGATTAGGATTACAATTTGGGTTTATTTGGGTTTAGGATGAACTTTAAGGTTATGCATTTAGTTGTGATGGTTAGGGTTAGGGTAACAAGCTCGGCAGTACAATATGTCAATGAAATTGTCCTCACAAGTATAGTGAGACAGGTGTGTGTGTGTGTATTTTGCAGCCAGCTGTGAACAATGACATGCATATTAATGTGGCAACATGATGACTTTGACCTGTACTTGAAGAGCCTCTGGACTAAACCATTTCCACTGCTGTGTGCGTGGGTGTATGTGCATGAGAGAGTTTATAGTTTTATCTGTCCACAGATGCATACTAGATGTTTGACAGCTGTTGACTTGGCTGAGCATGTAGCCATTCAAATTCAATTTTGGTCATTAGCAGCGAAAGCCACTTCTGATACTGATTTAATATGGATATTACTGTCCTACAGTATTACACAAGAAGAATGTTTACAAGTTCACATGCTGCATCACAAATTCACTTGGAAGGATGTACTGTCATAGTGAACCTTTAAATACCTTTAGTGACAAATAAAAGTAAAGGATATTATCCTTGCAGATGAAAGAGACAAGGAAAGTGAAAATATCTTACATCCCAACACTGGGTCCACCACTTCTGGCTTTTCTTTTTTCAATTTTCTGCTCACTTGCTGTGTTTTCTATGTCTTTGTGTCTCATGCCGTTCCAGATTAAACAAATAAACCTCAAGCGATTGTCTCCCCTCCCTCTGTCTACCTTTGCCTCTTTCTCCTCATTTCTGTCCATCTGTGAGCCTTCTGGGGTTATGCAAAACTACATGTAGTTTATTCATAGTCATGCCTCTGTTTGCCCTCTGTTGTTGTTCACTACAGAGCCACCCATGAGTCTTTGTAGCTGTAGTGGTCTGTACATAACTGTGTTTGTTGGAGAGTAAGTGTGTAGGGTTCACAATAGTGAGGCTGGAAGGCATTTGTATGACCAGCCTTCGAACGCAGCTCTTTGATTTTTGTCTTGCAACTTGCTAGCTCCCCACTTTCATTCTGTCCTTCTCTCGTGGCCCAAATGATCACAGCCTGTCTTCAAACAGGGGACATGAAGCCTCTGTTTGATTTCTGATAGCCCTACCTTCCTTTCTGGTAAACACATACACACACATTTTTGTTTGTACAAGTCCATGCTTGCAAATGTGCACGCTGATACATCAGTTGAATCCACATGCCTGTACACACAGGCACAAACACACTCTCTCTCATACAGACAGATGCATGCACGCATCCACGGGTCCCATGGTGGCTGGTGCGCTGCGCTGCGCTCCAGGATTGGATCATCAGCCAGCTGTGAGTTGGACAGCTCGGGATCTGTCCTAATCCCTGCCACTCTGTTCACATCGCCTCACATATACACACACACCACACTCCCAGCCCCAGCCTAGCAGAGGGCTTTGCTAAGTTTGTTTTGTTTGTTTGCTCCTGTCTTTCTTCACTTTCTTTTCTTTTTTTTCCCCTTGTCTCCTTCCAGCCTTCTCCCTTCCTGTGTTGTGATCACAGATCCCAAAGGCCATACTGAAAACTGCCCAGCATAACTTCTGTTTCAAGACCTGCCACATCGGCATGAATGGGTGGATGTGTGTGTTTGCATGTGTTAGTGTGTCCATGGACAGTAGAGACCTGTTTGCCTCTTTTGGGTTTTGGATGAGTTAAAGAGGCCCCAAATCTTCCACCAAATTTGTTATCCCCATGAAATCATGCATCCCTGTTCATGAGGGTGCTTGCTCAGAGCTGTGGATGGACCTGAAGTCGAAAATGCTTCAATGAATAAGTTTGTTTTCTGTCACTTTTTCATCTCAAACTTTTAACTATGGATTGCTTGGCTAGGAAATATCCAAACACGCCTGTTTATGTAATTTGATCTGTGTCTGTATATCACGTACAGTGGCGCTTTCAGCTAAAAACCTCCTGGTAGTGAATGTGATCAGAAGGCATGGACACTCTTGGACGGACATAGTATAAAGAAATGTCTGGCTGAGTCTCCTGTCAGAAAACTCCCAAATGTGGGAAAAAAAATTCCTGCACCTTGACATTTGGGGACATAAGTGGGGTTAAAGAATGATGGAGGATCATGAGTGAATGCAGTGGCAAACCCAATCTAAGAACTCACTTGTGGACACCATTAGTATAGTTAGCTGTAAGCTTAGAGCTTTTTGGCATGTAAAATCCGGGTAACCAAAGCGATCGTGATTCTGTGATTGAAGAAAAACTGTAGTGGTATGGTATTATAGTTAAAATCTGAGGACTTGGTTAAAAGTAATAACTTACTTTGTAGTAGGTAAGTTTGGTCTGTTGCACAGTAAAAAAATCATAGCTGAACATCATGTCACAGAAAGCTTGGCAGTGGCAAGCTGAAGGAGCTTATGAAAAGAGCAAAATAAGGAGTTTGGACACTGCTGTTGTCAAGATGCTGCCTTGTGTAGGTATGCAAGACATGTCCACTTGGAAAGAGCAGACCCCATGTGATATCGATCTATGTTGGGTGGTATTGTTGTGTTTTCCACTTCCCTTAGAAAAGCAGTGGGATCTGTGGTCATGGAAGTTGAGACATCTTGGCTGCCAAGCTCAACCTGCTGCCACTGAAACCTCTCACACCTTTAATGTGACAGTATGTTACCCTAGATACTTTTCACAGACATTTTAGATTGTGTTGGAGTTAACTGATTGATTGGATGCCGGGGGCTTTACTTGAATTTGTTGTATCTGTAAAACCTCCTGTGTAGCATAGTATATAGCAGTCCACTGTTAGACCAAAGTCTGGTTAAAACAGAGCATATAGTATGTCATAACAGTAAATATAAAGAGGAAATATTTGTAAACATTTATATTGATAAAGCTGTGGGACGGGCAGTCATGTAGAAACAGCTGGGAGGCAGGGACAGATTTCCCAGTGTTTAAAGGCCATGTTGCTTTTCTGTGACCCTGAAATCAAATAATAAATCCTGAGAGTTACGGAAAGAAAGACAAAGTTCCATACCGACTGCTGAGACTCATATACACAAAGTTCCCCAAACTTTATTAAACATGTCACGCTGCTGCTCCCTCTCTCTGTACCCCTACCTAGTTGTCTTTTTTCCCCCCTCCTCTTAGTTGTACATCGTGATAGCAAGGTCTGGAAAGGCGGCGAACAGAACTCTGTGTGTGTGTGTGAGGGCGGAGAAGTGTAAATGAGGAAGGTGAGGCAGCAGATGCCACGTCCCGCCAGAGGCTCACTTTGAGCAGCGAGTGAAATCTGGGCGCGACAAAACTGCTGCAAACCAACTCGGTAGGAGGCCCTTGTCCAATCACGGCCCGGAATAAAAGGGCCGGGGCGCCACGCGGGCTCCACTCGCTCAGGAGAGGTGGGGGCCATAATGAACCTTCAAATGCTGCCAGCGAGCGCACACACACTTGAGCACAGCATCTTTCTTTCTACCTGGCATTATGAGCGCCCAACCACTGTCACCACACATGCACACAACATCAACAGAGACGGCGTGCGTGGCCTTTTATGTGCGTGAGGACACATGCTTGAAGTATCCCCGTATCACGATGTGTGTTGATTCGTTTGTGAGCGTGCAATTAGATGAGTCTGTGTGCATGCCTTTGTGCAAATGTTAAGTGTTGATACCTTTGGGCTACACCTGTGTCTGTGAAGTTTGATGTGTCTCTGTGTGACAGCAGTGGGGCAGTGCCAGGTACGGGACTTACTGTGTGCTTGCGCGCGTTTGCACGTGTGTTTGTGTGTGTGCGCGCTTGTCTGGTCGGCAGCCATGTTGTTGGGTAGCAGATGGCACCATGGTTGGCAGGGGAGGGGCTGCTTAGCACAACTAATCAGACAGTTACGGATAGGGCAGCTGGGAAGGCCGTCGGCCAGCCGTGTGTGTGCGTGTGTGTGTACCACAGAGTGCCATGATGTTGACAGTGGTGGGCCCGTTGGCCCGGTGACGAGACCTTGCTGCGTTCCTCTCTCCTCGCCGTCGGAGTGCCCTATCTGCTATCCTGCCTTCTCACCTCTTTGCACTCTTGCTGTCTCTCTAGCTTTGTCTGTTGAGACCTACTTGGTGTTTTATCTTCTTTCACTTTCTTCGACTGTGCATCTCCTTTTTCCTTTGAGTCACACTGACTTACTGCCTTACTCTCTCTTTCTTTCTTTGGTCTTTAATTGTAAGTTCATGTGTGTTAATTTAGGCGATGTGACAGTAATTAAAACAGTGTGTATATTTTCACAAATTTGGCACTAATGAACGCAAGCAATTTATTGCACTTTGCAATGCAAAATCACAATGACTGTGTCCTCTTGATCAGGTATGTGCTATCCTCAAAGTATCAAAACCTTTTAATATTTCACACAATATTGCCATCTGATTGTCTGTGCTTGTTAAAAACATGAAGGACAGCTAAATAAACCCATAGACTCACAGTGCTACAGCCTTTATTGTGTTGTTTCTATCCAATACTTGTGATTATATTTTTCTCTTTGATCCTTTCTTATTATTACATTGGTTAATATAAAAAAATATATACACTTTTTTGAAAGTTGGGTCTAGATCTGAGCTTTATGTCTTGTTAGGACTCTTGTAACTGGGACATAGCCTCTCTAATTTACCTCCAGCACAAGCCAGTGTATGTAACATCCATACATTTTTACCAGGTAGTCTATGGTCTCTGGCTGGTAGGAGAAAAGTGTTTATTTTTTTCCTCCATTGCATCTAATATTAATCCTTTATGCCACTATAGGAATGCCTAGCTAACTCTGTAACTCTGTTAGCACTGGAAATATCAAAGCATAAATTGCAAATGCTATAAATTCAGCTGTGGAAAAATCGCACACTATAAGTACTAGGATTATTAAGCTGAGCTGCAATGTGCCTATCCTGCGAAGCTGGGAATGGATAGAATAGGCAGATCGCTTACTGGGAGACCTCAGGCAAGATGGAGGCAAATCTGTCGGCTACAACTGTTGTCACCCCAGCCAAGTGTGCCCTGGGACACTGGCCTACATACACACATTACTGCTGGAGGACAGATAATGAAAGGAAGAGCACCAGCCTTCTGCCATTCATCTACCATCCACTGTTCACCTCATCGTTTGTTGCCTAACCTCTAAGGCAGTACATACATAAAATCATAATTATATAATTATATTATATATATATATATGTAATTATAATTTATGGAATAGTTGGAAACGCCTTGGATGATTTACAATGCTGAAAAGGCATACTGAGGTGATTACTGTGTTGTGGGTGGAGTATGCATGTATGCTGTGCATCCTAAATTAATTTGTGTAGTTTTCTTTGTATGTGTGTGTTTGTCATCTGAGTAACTTTGTGCCTTCACACACTCGTACTGTTAGGGTGGCACCATCAGTGACTCCACACGGTGCCCACTGCCCAGTAGGCACAGCTTTTATCCAGCATGACAGAACCTCTCTGCCCCTCCTTTCCCTTCATTTCTCTCTCTTACCTCTGTCACTCCCTTTTACCTGATTGATCTGTCATTTTATCTTTTCATCCTTTTTGTTATTTTCCTTCATATAGATGTTCTTTGTTCTCGTTTTTCTTCCTGTCTTCAATCCATCTCTTTATCCCTTTTACTCTTTGTGGGCACAGCAGTGCCAAGCAGTCTGATGCAGGTACTGTGGGAGGGCAGTGCCCCCATCTGCAGATTGTATCAGGTTGGTCACAACACCGGGAGCCAGTTATGTGAGGGAAGAGGACTAGTGAAAGGTAGTAGCTGAGTGGACATGTTCCTCTTAAATCACTTCTAATACTAATAAACAAGGCAGGAACATTTTTGAATATGGGAATTAGTGGTAAAACCATTGTTCCACTATTGTTTGTCTATGTTTATTGGCATAAACATGCATTCACAAGCGTTTTTTTTTTTTTAATTCCTGTGTGCGATGCTAAAATTCAGACAATCCATAATCCATAGGTTGTGATATCACCTATACAAAGCCTTAATTTTTTTTTTTTTTCAAACATGAAGAACATTAAGAAGGGACCACTGCTGTATTGCTACTTGCAGCTTTGGTTAATGTTTCCCATGCCAGAAATTACAAAGCTATTTATGCACATTTTTGAACCAAACTGCAACATTATCAAGGTGGAAGATTCCTCTGATCAACCCCGAGAGTAGTGCTGCTTTGTGCCTGTTAATATGGAGATATACAGTCCTCTTAAAGTGTTGGAATGGCAAGGCTAATCAGTTTTTTGGTTTTTTCTCCCTTTAATCTCCTCTTCAGCAAGTGAAAACAATGCTCTAGGGTTGAAGTCTGGTGATTGACCTTGTGGTCTAAAACCTTTCACTTTCTACTCTGTTGAAGTCCTATGTTGAGTTAGCAGTACAGTGTCTTGCTCCGTGATGAAGTTCCTCCCAATTAGATGCATTTATCTTTAAATTGGCATACTGTTTGTTGTTATACACCTCTGAATTCACCCTGCTGCTATCATCAATAAAGATTAGTGAGGCTGTTCCAGAAGCCCAAACCATGGTACTTGGTCCACTGTGCTTCACAGAGTAGCTTGTGTGGTTTGGATCACCAGCAGATCTTTCTCGTTGCTAGTCATGGTCTTGTTAGTGCATAAAATCTTTTACTAATTTCTGTACTTTTCTGCTAATTCCGACTGTGGTTTCTAGTTCTTACTGGTGATGAGGGCTTTGCATTTCGTGGCATGACCCCTGTTTCTGCTCGTAAAGTCTTCTTCATAAGCAGGAGCATGGGGATACTTTTTACCTTGCTTTGTTTATGGTGTTGTAATGTTAATGTCACAATGCTTCTGGCATCAGTTGTTGTCTTTGGCCGACCTTTGTATTTCGTGTAGCACACCAGTGGTTTCTTTCTTTTTCAGCACACTCCAAGTTGCTGCATTGACTTTGTGCAAAGCCTTTTTATCTTTTCACATTTAAAATGGCTTACAAAGACAGAACTGTGGTTTCATATTGATTAATCCTTTTTAACAACAAATGCAATCTTTACAAGTAACACCTAAAGCTAAAACTAAGAGTGGTCAGCACAAGACACAAGATACGAGTGTCATAACCTTTCAAGGTTTTTCAAGGTGTAATTGCCTTCAAATAAAAGTTTAAAGTCTGAACTTATGTCATAATATGCCTTCACAGCAAAAATAAGTGAATTAGCCTTTTTAATACTTATGAAGGGGACTGTTGGTAAAGACTAAAAAATTCTGAGAACATGAGAGATGAAGCTGGAAATGGATAAAGATAAGGGTAGATGTAGATGACAATGAAAAGTAGCAGAGATATAGATGTTTTGTGGAAAAAAGGGTTAAACAGTGTGCATATAATGTTGGGTACTGGGTAGACAGAAACCTACTAGTTTTTTTTTTTTTTTTAAATAAAGCCTCTTCTTTGTTTTCCACCTCAATGACAACCTCTCCCTTACAAGACATCTGATCTAATGGCCCAGGAGAACAGAGAGGAATTTGAGGAAAAAATAGTAAGAGATGTGAGGAAGTAAGGAGATCATAGAAGAGTTCAGTGCTTACTTGGAGATTACTTGGTTGGGTTTGGAGAGTGAAGTGGCGCCTGTGCTTCCTGCCAGTTGCCCCCAAGCTTATAAGTGAGTGGGAGGGGTGAGGGGGTGTTTGAAACGACATCAGGTATGTCTCAGGTGTGAAGTGAATTCCAACACAGGTGGATTGTGCTCACACTAGGAGAGAACACTCCATGTGGTACAAACCTTCAGTTTGCATACTTTTTTTCTCTCAGCGCTGCCTTTTTCTCATCTAAAACTTTGTCGCATTAAATTTTTTTGCTGCTTTTGGAAAACGACGCGTTTCATGAAGTTTAAATATTGAACATCAGTAATAAATGAATCTAACATAGTTATATTTTTAATTTAATTCAGTTATATTTTCTATTCATAACCTTCCTATAATGCTACTATATTTATCAATTAATTTATTAAATAGCATTCATATACTGCAATGTGTATAACACAGTTTACCAAATGTCTAATACGAGGTAATTTGAAGCTGGCAAACTGATTGAAATAATTAATTTCAGGCAATAATTTACCTTCCTGCTGAAACTGATCCGACCCTCAGCCCTTCCACATATGCTACCCACAACTATTTCTGTAGGGCACAGATTTGACACTGACGTTGAGTCCTGGGTTTCTGGATTGGGTCAGTATGGGAGCATATTGTACGTATGCCATGTGTTTATTTTTAAATATCACAGATGCCTGCACTGCCAGTCTGCTCTTACTGTGTTAAGACCACCAGTCATCTGTGCCAATTAAGACTTTTAAACTTCTCTCACTCTTATTTTGTTAGTGGATAGATGATGACAGAGGCCAATCAGCAGCTAATTACTTCAGTCTTGAGCTGGATTTTTCTCTGAGGTAATATGTGCCATAACAGCACATGTTTTCTATGAGGGTCATATGTAACATATGTGTGTATATATACATTTATTTGTTCATAAGCATGAGAGACAGCTTTTAAACTGTGCATATTTCAATAGATTTATTGACCATAGCTATGCATGTATGTGTGTTGGAGGGCATATTTAATGTTTTTGCTAATTTAACAGTTGCAGTTTTCTGTTTTTTGGGCTTGATTGGCTCGCCACTGACCTTGGTGGCAGTGGGGGGGCTTTAGCGCTCCTTGAAGAAGAAAAGAGGCTTGGGCCACCCGCTGTAAACAAAGTTGACTTGCCGACAGATGGATTGAATGACAGAGAGGCTGACTGAGCCAGGAACAGGCCTGGCAGCATCGCACTGAGCAGAGAGAGAGAGAGAGAGAGAGAGGGATAGGGAGAGAGAGAATGAGAGAGATAAAGGGGGGAGGGAGTAAAGAGAAGAGGTGGCCAACAGGAGAGGAGGTGTGAACAGGTGCAGGGCCGCTGAAGGAAGAACCAGCAGATGGAGAGAGACACAGCCAGTTTAGTTACAGGAAAAAAGGGTGGGAGGGAAAAGAGGAGGGAGAGATGGAAACAGCAGAAAAAAGAATCAGAACAGAGATGAGAATGCTCTGGACGGATAGATGGACAGTTAGAAATAAGCGCTGGGCACAAAGCGGTGAGACTGCATCAGGCTGCCTCTGCTTGATGCGTTTGTTTCATAAAGAGGAACTGTGAGATGAAGAGAGGGGTATGTCAGAAGAAGAAATAGTGGGAGCGCAGTGATTGACTTGCATCACCCTGAGGTTTAATAAAAATGTGCTAAAACACATTGAGGTGTGTGAGAGAAAATTGTGTGACACAGTGTGTCATCTGCTACACGAAACAATTCAGATGTTTATTGTACGCAGCATCAGCGATATGCTGCACAGCAAATGTTCAATATGTCACTTTATTTTCTCTGTGGTGCACTCATGCATTGTTGGCAGTATCCGGGAGGCCTACACAAGGCCTCTGTCTCACCGTCTCTCAGTCACACACATAAACATACTCACACATACGCTGAAAATCATTTGTAGTTCTCTGTACCAAACTGTTGAATATTAATGTAGTCTGATTGATGCAGTCTATCATAAATAGCTGTGGATCCACTGGAATCCCTCCACAAAATGAATCATCACAAGTGTCACCATTTTGAGCAACTGAGATACGAGCAAATAGTTACAGTTGTAATTTTATAGTACAGTATCAGTTCATTTCAGTTCTGCATCTCGGCATCAAGTCTCGCCAACGAATTGGTGCAGCTTAAAAAAGAGATTTGAACGGAGAAATTTTCAACTCTCAAATTTAACATCAAATCAAACTGTGTAGATAAATATATCTACATATAGAGAGATGGATAAATGTATCAATTTAAATTCAAAGGAACAGTGATTTATCATTTTTTATGTTTTGTTTATATAATAATGATGAATAGATGTTATATTTAAACACAACAGCTTAACATAACAACACATGACAACTGTTACTCACATTTTGTACTGAGTATAGCCATTAGTAGAGATAGACTTCTATGATACAAAGAATATCGGCCTTCCTCATATTTTCCTCAGACTTATTGTTGTCTTGCAACAATAAGTCTTCTTTGTTCTGAACAAAGTTTGTTTTTCCATGTTTCTGCTATAGGCTGGGTTGACAATCTGTTCACCTGTATGCTAATTTCACACCTGTTATTTAGCAACACAGGAACATCGAGTCAAAATATGTACTGATTTAGAAGTTGTTCTAGTTTCCATTCCAGTTTTTCTATGTATTTAAATGCGTTATTTGTGATTAACACTTTACTTTTCTTATGGTAGCTGACTGAAAGTAATTCAGTCATCAGTTAATTTAACACCACAGTATAATCATATACTATTATGCAGGCATTTAAAGACTTTAATGTAGAGACACACATGATGTGTGTGTATGTCTTTTTTACTTTAATCCAAACAGTGGTCAGTGGCGTCTGGCATTGGTGAATGTCTCCAATTCCTCCAAGTCCACCGTCTGACTCCA
This sequence comes from Helostoma temminkii, assembly GCA_900302695.1. Taxonomy (NCBI): domain Eukaryota; kingdom Metazoa; phylum Chordata; class Actinopteri; order Anabantiformes; family Helostomatidae; genus Helostoma; species Helostoma temminkii. The sequence continues at coordinate 37,311 of OMLM01004337.1, read as the reverse complement.
ATTTGTGCTTGTTTTCTGATAAACCGCGGCATTTGGTGGTTCTGGCGTGGGATGCCGGCTGCACCATGGGGTGCTGCAAACTCCGCGCTTGGTCAGGCCCTGGCACCCCACATCTAATGGGCAACAGCTTGAATAGTGCCCACTTAGGCAGGCAGTGTGGGCTGTGGCCCCTCTTCTTCCTCGCTGCTCCAGCAATCTAGTCAGCCAGCCACCGCCTCTGCCACCTCCCACTTACCCAGCAGCCACTGTACCTGGCCACAGCCCCAGAGCCATTCCAGCCTACCTTAGGCCGCTGGCCCATGCAGCTCTTGCCATACTTATCAAGCTGTCCTACAGTGCATCAGGCCAGGCATATACAAACAAGCCCAGCTATCCACTAACTCAACATTCAGCATGTTGCCTCCTAGGCCCAAACAAGAGTTCCTGCCACAGGCTGCATCCCATAGCCCATTCACCAATTAGCTGGAAGGCAGATTATTGTCCAGGGAGAATTATCCAGCTACAGCCCCACAAATTCAACCTCTGCTCTACCCCATCGCCCTTATCGCTTGCTCCAGGGCTTGGCTCTCCTCTGTCGTGTCTCCTTTTGCTTTTTGTTTTTTATGCTTTAATTTGACAGTGCTCATCAGCAGCCATTTTGTGAGAGCATTTTTCAAGCAAACATGTCGCGTTTGGTTACAGACGCAAAATGGCACAGAAAGAAGCACATAACCGAGCCCGACTTGGTATCTTTAACTGGATCCTCAATGGGGCTTTTGGGCACTTGTCTCAGACCTTTGTGAGTGGGATATCATCACTTATTGAATCACAACTTAAAATCAGCACCCGTTTTTAAAGTTGCCCCTTTCTCATCCAGAGATGAAGGCCTTCGTGTACAACTTCATTAGGTTATACTTGATGTTTTACTTTATAAAATGTTGCTTGAGTAAATCAGCAAGACCAACAGATGCCAAATATGTAGCTCTCTGTCTTTTTGCTTTTCTGTCTCCTGTTTTTTTTTTTTTTTTTTTTATCACCCTCCTCTTCTTCACCACTACTCTATTGCTGACTGCTGGAACTTTCTGGCGGTCTGTCTGATGCTAATTGGTGGGTAAACAGGTCTGGTGTGAGTCCCCCACCTCCCCCCAGTCGCACACAAACACACACACATAGACATACACAAATACACACGGCCCCCTGGAACCTCTTGCAGGACCAAATGGCTGGCAACGCCTGCCCGCCATCTCCCGCTGAGCCCTGGTGTGCGCTTTGGTGGCTCAGGCTGCTGTTCAAGCCCAGCGGGGGTTCATTCACTCACACACACACTCACACACTCATACGCATACAGGCACACACATTCTCCTTGTGTCCCCTGCACACCCGCCACCCGCTTTCACACCCCAGACAGCAGGACAGCAGGAGAACGCACACACACATACACGAAGGAACAGACAGACGCGGTCACTTTAGAGATGCAGGCCAAGCGCTGTAGGGGAGAAAAGTTTTCACTTAAACTGGAGAATTCTCTCTTCATTAGCGCCTTTGGACTTCAGGAAGAGTTCTGTTTATTTGTTCGCTCTTTCCTGTCTTTGTAGTTCTTCTTTCTTTCCTTCTTTGTCTATTCCTCTGTTGTTGGAGCACATTTGGACTTAGTTGAGTTATAAAGTTTTGTTCTAACAAGAGTAAAATGTGCTGTCGTTTTAAAGTTGGGATTGAAAGGCAGCTAAATTTGCATTTTACCTGCTCAATTTTGATTTTGAGACAAATTAAAGTGGAGAGTAAAGTAATATGATTATTAATTATGTCAGCACGCTGTACTATGAAGTCACAGTTACTCATATGTAGAACTTGTAGAGTAAAACCTGGAAACTTATTGATAAGTACTATAAAAGTACTTTATTGTTCTCTCTTAAGTCTCATTCACAGTGTCATCCTGTGAGAGGATGACGCTTTTATTCTGGTTCAACCTGAACATGCACAGTGATTTTGATTTTGACAGTGGCCTGGCATTTTAACCCTCCTTTCTGTCCTTTATTCAGTTCTCTTATTGTACAGAGTGGCCTGTCCTCCTCCTTTCTCTTTCATCTCTCCGTTCAGCTATCACTATATCCTTTCCCTTATAACCCATCTCCTACACACACATAAACCTTTTCAGTTTTCAGGAGTGATGGAATTTATTTCAATGCGCTGCTCAGTCGGCTGTTGATCCTAAATTTCATATTTTTCACAGGCTGCTGGTATTGGCCAGATGTCTCTGATGACATTGAAGGCACATTCATACTCATGTGAAAATGAACAATAATGACGATGACTGTGTGTGTGAGTGTTTTAATGCAATGTAATTATGTGTGTCATATCAGTAAAGTCAATACACTGTTCTATTTTGAAACATCACTGTTTGTATTTAGCACATTTTTAAACAATATGTCACAGACAGTAATGTGACAGAGTAGTGTTAATCTGATATCAAATTAAGTTATAAATAATTATTAATTCTAACCATTTATTATAACGGTGACTGTGGTTTAGACATCTCTTAATCATCTTGTTTTTTTTTCCACAGACAGGACAGAGAGAGTGCAGAACGGGCTCATGAGGAGGAAATTACATCTGTGATCCTTTCAGCACGGGAAAGAGAGAGAGAACTTACTGCACTGCTGGAGAAAACAGAGTCTCAACACCAGCAGAGAGGTGAGTGCTTCCACCCACAGCAGCATCAGCATCTGCGGTGGCCTAGACAGAAATAAATGTGTTATAACTCATGAACTTATGAACACTTTTACTTTCAGCAAGGAGTAAAAGTAGTTGTTGGGAAGCGTGTGACATCACTGTTTTACAACACTCAGAGGCAAAAAGCACAAATTATAGTGACATGATGTGGTTTTCTTTCTGAAATACTGAAATCAGTTCCAATTTTCTTTATGTTCATTCATCTTCTATACCGCTTAGTCCCCGCAGGGGTCACGGGTGTGCTGGAGCCTATCCCAGCCAGCTTACGGGCGAGAGGCGGGGTAATTTTCTTTATGTTTCTAGGCAAAACATGGGAAAACTGAAAACTAAAAACACAATTATTACAAGTTTTAGTTACATGCTTCACTCTTAAAATAAATGTTTAGGAGCTGAGCCATGGTTCAGTTGTTCACATCACAACTAATCACATCTAATCTACAGCTGTGACTGTGGTTAATGCTGTGATAATATTTTCACTTCACATCAGTGTCTTCGACGGCCGATTATTTTATTGTGTGTCCTATCAAACACTAGTTAAACCTGTGATTTGCACAAATGCTTTTTGATTTTATGCTGCATGATGAGAAATGAATTAATGAATCTGTTTATTTTATATTTAGTGCCATAAGATCATTCAAAGTTTGATCAAAGCTGATTAAGTCCCCAGCTCCTCCCTATTGCACTTATTGCAGTGTCCAACATATTGAACCACAGGCCAGTGCTTTGCATGGCAGCTACACCTTATTGGTGGGTACAACTCACTGTTTCCACTGTGGGGGACTCACAACTCCGGGCAACTCTTAACCAGTTCGGACAGCTCTGGAGCTCTCCCACATTTTGGTGATGATAGGAGCAATTTCCTAAGTTAGGAATGCTGATAAATTGCTTGTAATCCTACTCCTAAAAGTAGAGCCAAAACTGTGTCTTTCCTACTCTGACATGCTTAGTAAATATGGGCCCAGATACAATTGTAGGACCTCAGCTTTATTGACTGGATGAGGTGTGGTTTGATTATACCACATCTGTCACAATGCAAAATAAAGCAGGCTAAAGGATTAGTTTTAATAGGTGTATTGTTATATTCATTTTCTATTTGTATTTTCTGATTAGTTTGTATTTGTCAAAGTAAGGTTTTTGCATTCCTCCAGCTATGCAGAGGAAAAGACACGAGACAATTTACTTTTGCTGTATCTACACTAAAAGTTTAGTTCAATTCATTTTCAAGTTGGTCTGTATGTGAAAATATGTATAGGTCTCCTGCGATGAAATGAAGTACATGTTTTAAATGAGCCTCAGCAGGACTCAGCCGATGCACAGACCAGAAACAGACTTATCATATATTTATATGTTTTTAAACCAGGATAAACCAATCCTTGTTGTACCAATACAGTACAACAAAACTATACAATATATCCAACACATGAAGTTTATATGAAGCAGCAATAGATTTCAATAGGTGCATTTTACTATACTAAGATGCTTTATTTATATGTCTGTTGGCCACTAGCTAGAAGGGCAGGAGATTGTATCAGGTGGACATTTGGGGTCAGATTTCCCAGAACACAGCATTAAAAACAGAGAGCTGCATACACGTGAATAAATGTCCACATGGCAATGCATCAGCAGCATTTCAATTTTGCAATGTCAGTGGGTTTACTGTAAGACATTGCAGTACACAAAGTTAGTGGTTATCTTACACACTGTGTAACTGTATAGAGACAGTGGAGGCTGCTTCTCAATTGTGTGTGTGATTTATTTATTTTTTATGTGTCTGTGTTAGGGAGTTGAGAGTGAGAGAGAGAAATCCAGACAGACCAGTGCTTCATTTCGCAGAAAAAGTTACTTAGGCTACATTCACACAGGCAAAAAGTGACCCAAATCAGTTTTGTTTTTTTTGCCCTTATCCCCGTGGGTTTTTTTCAAATCGCACCTGGGCCACTTTCATATGTGGTACTAAATTGGATACGCAGTGCGAGCTCAGTCTGAACGGTCAGGTTGCATTTCATCTGACATCTTCCCCTGAGATGTTTTGGCACGAGAGCGTTGTGGAGAGGCGCTGGCAGATGTAAAGCCGCCAAAACTTGTGGTTCCGACGCATCCACACACATCTTTGTGGCAGCCATTGTCAAAGAAAAGTTAATTGTTAAAAAGTTTGCTAGATTTTTTTTTCCCGCATCCTCTTTTTCATTATCATTTGCCTACAAGTTTGTCAGCTTTCACCGCACAGAAGCTTCAAAATGAAATCGTAAGGGCTCTTCAGCTGGATCCGTGTTTACTTTCGTACACGACATGCTGCGTGTGACGTCACCAAAGGGCTGTGGTCAGTCTGATATATGTCACATTTCAAAAATGGTGTAAACAGACTCAGAAAAAATCTGATTTCAGGAAAAATTCAAATTGAGCATTAATACCTGCAGTATGAACGTAGCCTTCTTTAGATGTCTGCAGGGCACTTTAAATTGGTTTCAGTTTTAGTTGGTCTTTAGGAGGACTTGATTTAAAAACGACCACCATCGTGCTCCATGTAATGATTTTCCCCATTCATTCAGCTGCTCCTCTCAGCTCGAGAGGTGTCTGCAGCCTTTATTATGCTCATGCTCACTTGTGAAAAGCTGATTAGAAACCCAGTTGCGCCTTTTCTCAAATCTCCTACCCAGATTACAGAAACAAGATTTCCTGTTTACATGACAGTTAAGAAATCCTCTTACTCAAGAAAGCCAATTGTACAACGATTTCTTAAATGCAGTTGAACAGATTAAAGCAGAACTGACTAGACTGATGCTCACAGAGTCACAATATTCAGAACAACAAGGAGCAGAACAGCAGAATTGATGAGGGTCAGGTACAGAACCACAGTCCTTCTGCTGGGACAGTTTCAGTCTTTTCCTCAAGAACACTTCCACAGGGTGGATCTTTGCTGGCGCAGGGTCTCCCGCACATTCCTCGTGAACGATGGGTTTTCCTTCTTACTGTGCCACGATGCGCCACTCAATCATACCATGGCCAGAGTGGGAGGGAGTGGACAGGAAAGTAAAACATCTGAACAAGACGGCGCTAAAGTGACCTCAAAAGAGCAGAACAGAGCAAAAGAGAAGCCAAAAGAAGCAAAGTGAGAATAGCAGGGCAGAGCAGAGGGAAGGTGATGGGTGCAGAGCAAAGAGACCCAGCTCAGAGCTCCTTGTCTGTCTGCACAGCAGAGCTGCTGCTGCTAGCACATCTGTTGCACCATCTGGACCCCGCTCCCCCTCCTCTATACCCACCACCCACCCTCAGCCGCTCTTCCGCTCGCTTCTCCTATCTTTTTATTTACCTGTGGTTCCCTTCAACCACCATGGAGCCTGCTGGTACGCAGAACAAAGATGGAGGATATAGAGGGAGGAATGGATTGGGGAGGGGAG
>OMLM01004337.1:3085-31184 GCA_900302695.1 Helostoma temminkii | reverse complement strand
GGGGGGGGTATACAAAGGGTTTGTTTTTGGCGCGCATCGGCAGCACACATGTTGTCTAAAGAGAGCTGACATCAGAGCACAGCAGGAAACTGTGGATGGGGAGGGGGATGTAGGGGTGGACGTCCTTTAGTAGCTCGCATCACTTCCTCTCCCCGTGCAACTCAACAGACGAACTGGATAATTAGCTTTCTTGCTCTCCAAATCCCGCCTCTCTGTCCATCCGTTTGTCCTTCCATCCATCCGTCCCCCTCACCCTTCTTCTCCTCTCCCTCCCACCTTTTTCTAATTTTTTTTTTATGTTTCTTTTTTGAGTAAGTGCGTACAGAGCAGCCTCTAGATGATATCACATATTTGTTTCTCTCTGTCCCTGCGCTTCTTCCCTCCATTCCTCCCTCCCTCATTTTTCCTCTGTTTGTTTCCAGTGCCAGTTCTGCTGTGTTTCTGTGTCCCAGGGTTCTTTTTGGCCTACGCACGGCCAGACGCATTCAAAGCCTGTTCTGCTAATTAGCATTCTTCGTGTAACTTTTCCAGCACTGACCAAACTTTGTTCAGTGTACATATGTGGCACGATTGTGAGTTGGTGAAGTTTAATTTCAATCTCTTTAGCATCCAGTGTTTGCCCTGCATTAATGTCAGTGATCCGACAGAGGTTGAAGGACTGTATAGAGTGAATAAAAGAGGTTTGCGGTCACTTTACAGACACAGTGTGAAGTCAGTGAAAATATTTGCAAAGCTATGAATGAGACATCAGAGGGTACTGGCCTCTACACGTCTTTCAGTCCTTTTATATATTTTTATTTTTATAAGAATATAGAAAGAGAAGGAGAGAGATGACACAAGTGCAGTCAAATTTCAGCCTGCAGGTAAATGTATGTATCATAGCACAAAGATCCAAAACCAGTTTTTTTTTGGTTTCCTACTCCTTTCCCCCCATTATTTGCTGTAAACTCTTCACAAGTCTGAGGTAGTTTTCAAAGACTGTGAGTCCTTGTTTTTGGTTTTGGTCGACTGTAACAGAATGCCGGAGCAGGTGGATCATTCCCTCAATCCAAACGGCAGCCATTGTTTTTTTTAAAAGAGCAGACATATGTTGGAGAGGGGAACGTGGATCGTTTCAAAGGAATGATGAAAGCCCAGTGTTGGATTGTTCAGAAAGAGGCCCCCATGAGCGAATGAGGACGTGGCAGGAAGGGTGGAAAGGAGAAAGAAAGTGCTTTCAAACAACAATTCCCTCTTTTTCTCCATCTCGTTTTTCCCTTCGCTCACACTTTATATTTCCATTGTTTGTTCTCGGTTCTTCTGTTTTCCTCTGTACATCTCTTCTTGTTGTTTGAACAGTTTTGATTCTAATGTGAATGTCGACAAAAGCATTTTTGGGAATACACTCAAAGAGACATGTATCTTGTATTTACTACAATAGATTTTATTCTTCTGCACAATTGCTGTGAAAGGCAGTCTGGTTGCCCTGCTCTTAGAAATGCATTGTAACTGTTAATAGATGTAGCCATGACACTTCCTAACCAGAGTTTTTAAAATGCAAAGATTTCCTATTTAATCATAATATCAGAGTGAAATTAAGAAGTGAATATGCAGTTAAACTCAAGATTATTCTGCAAGTTGATTTGATCCGTGAAGAAAATATTCACTCAAATTACAGTTTTGATCTTCATATTGTGACAATATATATTTTGTCCCAATACTTTACTATTTAATTAACCTTTTGGACTAAAAATATAAATATAAATGTGTTGACTATAGTACCAATAAGCAGCTACTCTCATACATCCTGTACTGGATATTTTTCCCCCTCGTATTAATGACAATGTATGTTTTGTTGCGCTATTTTTACGCTATTCCTAGCATTGTTACTAAAAGCATTTATTCTGTTAGGCCACCCTCTGTGTGTGGCAGCTGTTAATTCTAAGTCCTGATGAGAAGCTGCTATACCAAACAATAGTCGGCACTGTTTAAAACATACTTAAGTAACCATGTCTATGTTTTTTTCAGGTAGTAGGTTACAAATATATATATTTTTTTACCCGGGATTTGGTTTGGTTTGTCTGAACTTCAGTATATTGTTTGAATCCCTAGTCGATTCTGTGCAGCTCGGACCTCTGAAAGCTACATGAAATCACCCACGATTTCATTAACGTTACATTAACCCACAGCTTTCCCATGACTGAATGCAGTTTTAGAGTTGGACGGCCTATTGAGTTCCCAGAATTCCCTGATCAAGAAGCTGAAGGAAGAGTGTTGCAAACTGGGTGCCAAACTGGAAGAACTGACAGAAAACAGCAGGTTAGTATCTTCTCTTTCGATCTTTCATCACATATCCTGCAAACGTTCACTTCACTCTCTCGCCGTTTGATTTCTAGCTCAGTGGATTATATCTATTATAACTAACTATTATATTTTTCCCATGACACAGTTTAATATGGTGATTTAAGTTCTCGTGTAGATATACGCAACTTCTCTTTTTCATTTGTTTGTTCCTGTGCTCTATTCCCTCTGTCTGTTGGACATCCATGTCATGATTTCACGAAGCATCATATATCCAGGCTGTTTGGACAGAGTATGTCAACATGCTACATACTGCTTTCCAGTCTGACCTGTTTTCTTGTTAACCTGATGCTACAGTAGTCACAGCAGGCCAGCACAGCTCTCCATCTGGGCTGCCTGTCTGTGTGTTTGTGCGTGTGTGTGCATGTATGTGTGTGTTGGAGAGTGACCCTGGGCCCAGTGTCCTGTCAGCTGTTGGAGCTGTGCTGCACATTAGTCACATGACAGCTCCCAATCTGGCCCTGCCAGCCTGCACGGTCCTCACCAGCCACAGGACACGTGAACATAATACACAACAAAGTACCCTGTGTTCTTATGGATGGACACTTGAACACACGTGTGTGTGTGTGCGTGTGCGTATGCACAGTAATCACTAACACCTTTTTACGTACAGTATGTCCTCACACACTGGCATAAGGGCTCGTGCTCTACATCTACATGTGTGTTATGCAGTTTAGCAGCAGTGTTTTGCGCCGCAGGTTGTTTCAGCTCCTGGAGTCTGAACCCAGTGTTGCGGTTAAAGTCCTGCTGGACCGCCTCCGTCAGTCTAAGTGAAGTTATACCGCGACAGTTGTAACAAAATGAACAAGAAAACTTTGAATTGTTTCCAGTAGCTAGTCTCACTGACTATTGAGCACTTCAGTATGAGGCCTGCTAATGGGCCTGTTTAACTTTATGAAGCAGAAAATAGGGTTCAGAGTGTTTGGCGGACTAATGGTTAAGATGCGTACGACATAACAGTGACATCCAGCCAAGGATCTTTGTTGCATGTTATCTCTTCCTTTCTTTCCCCACATTTTCTCCCTGTGTCTCTGTTGTCACTGTCAAAGGGTTAGGGTTAGGCAAAATGCTAAAAACACAATATTAAATATAGTTGGTTTCAGTTCAGTAGACATCCCTTATAAATTGAAAGCAAAGATCAACCTTTTTACTCTCAGAGTAACAATTTCTTCATTGCATTGAGGTGTGTATTAAGCCTCTGGTTCATACTGTAGATATACATTGTTTGGACAATATATCAGAGACACTGGTGTGACACAGTTCAACAGCACAAACTGGAGTCTGACAAATGATCTTACAAACAGATCAACTTGTTTACAATAAACTGAACTGTCTGCATATTTAGGGTGGATCTCTGAAAAAACAAATGTAAAATGTGTTAATAAGAAATGATTACATCAGATCTTATTTTCCTGGACATAATATCTGTAGACGTTGTTGAAAAACATCTCAACTGTCCAGACTTGGCTTTGTTTCGGGTTTTTTTTTTGTTTTAATCTCTTTTATTTTATATCGCATGTCTGTGAGGTTGTGATCTAGAGGTGCTATTTAAATAAACTTTATTGTGCTATTGTTTTACAATTACTAAGAAATTAATGATTTTTAACAAAACACCACATTCTTCTTCTTGCATTGCCCTGTGCCGATGTCTGTGTGTGCGCTCAGAAGTGAGCTGGAGCAGCTGGCCCTGGAGAAGCAACACCTAGAGGACACAGTGAAAAGTCTGAGAGCTCGCTGCTCGGACATGGAGGAACAGTGTGTCCAGCACGGTCGCATGCACCAGCGCATGAAGGACAGGTACACAAACACACACACACACAAAAAAACACACACACCAGAGTGTAAAATCATTTTTTAACATCCATCCATTGGTGAGTCAGGGAAGTTACATTTTCAGTAACAACAGTAATAACATTTTCCCCCTTTGCTCTCACATGTATACAAAATACCAGCATCATTAATACCTGTCACAGCATATATTTTGATGTATGTGTCAATAATTCCTGCGAAAGTACCTTGTTAGTTTTAATTTATGTGTTTGTGAAGTTTTCTAGTGTTTTTTTTTTTTTTTTAAATTGCTACAGTTTTTGCTGACACAGTGGTTTTGTGTCATCAGCGGTTTTAAAAAGGCTGCTGTCTTTGTAAAGGCATTTTTCATCTGTTCTCTGATCAAAAACCACACTTCATAAAACTTTATAAAAAAAAAAGCTCTGGAAAAAATAAAGCTAGTTAATTTGTGACAGTAAATGTATTCATGTCGAAGTATATAACAATCTGATAACGGCATATTCATTCATTTCAGGTTTCCACTTAACAGCGAACCCTGTAATGATCACTACGTTAAGACGGTTCATTAATTAATGGATTAAAAGAAATTTAAGCTGCAAATATTTTATTATCACAAGTTATTACTTAGTGTTTAATTAAATTAAAATATCTCAGTCACCAGTTAAAGCTTCTTAAATATAAATATTTGTTGTTTTTATATCCTATACAGCAATTAAATGGAATATATTTGGACAAAACAAGCAATGTGTGTACTGCTTTTATACTTTTTTTCTGACATGTTATTGAACGAACCATAAATTGAGTAGTTCAGAAAAATGATGAACAGATAGCAGAGACTGGTTAATGGGACAAATGGTCGCGCTGGATAGCAGCACTAAGGTTGTGCACACGCTTTTGGTATCACATTTTTCTCTTTCTATTCTGGACATTTTCGAGCCTGTTATAAAATATACATTCGTACAGTTTTTCTTACATGTTTTTCGACTACAAATCGTGAAACTCAATTACAGAGGCAAAAAGTAAACCTGGTGCACTATGTAAGAGAGAGCGAGTGATTTTGGAAACTTATAAAAGCTGCATTTAAAACTGGTTCCGTCTTTGGCTTATGCTACACTATCTGTAGTGTGTGTGTGTGTGTGTGTGTGTGTGTGTGTGTGTGTGTGTGTGTGTGTGTGTGTGTGTGTGTGTGTGAGATATGGGGGTCTCTTCCTCCCTGAGTGCAGATTGAAGTTGGTGTGTGTCTCCACAGGGCGTCTGGCATACAGCCTGGCTCTACCAATGTGGGTGAGGGTGTGTGGGTGTCGTTGCCCCACTCTGCAGGATCTCTACCCCAGTGTCCCCCCCAGCCAACAGCACCTTCCTCTTACACACAATGAAACACACAAACTTGCTCACCCTTTTCTCCTGCTCCATTACTGACACTACATATTGTCTACCACCCACCGGTGTTAACCTGGCGACAGTGAGGCGCTGCCAAAAAAACAAAGTTTACCATGTCACAGCTGTCTTCTAGTTGTGTGTGTGCGAGACTATTTTTGTGTTTAATAGAAAGAAAAACAATCTAAGTTGTGTGAAGTATGAATATTCTGTATGTTTCCACGCATATGTTATGGTGGTATTTTTGTGTGTGTCTCTGTGTGTGTGTATGGGTTGCTATTGCATGTTCTCAGGAGGGTTAGCAGAGTAGGAATCTGGCTGCCAAAAGTGGATTGGCTGGGAAGTTGGCAACTAACTTCTCTCTTCTCCCAACTGAACCACGATAATCACTCTTGGCATTTAGTGAGTTTTATTTTCTGCTTTGACACTTAGTTGGTTGATGAATCCTCCTGATATTAAAAAATCTAAGAGTTCAGTTTTACATGAGGTCACGTTTAGAGTGACAACGAAGCCGCTTGACCACATTTTTATATTTGATTCTTGGAGATAATTCTTCTGCTAGAAAGTCTGTATGTTTGATGATGCATTAATTAGTTTTGAGCAGTGAATACATGACTTCGGCATTTATGTGTTTTTAAAATGATTTATTAAAGGGAGAAGCATAGAGAGATGATTTACGAACATTTAACTACATGTTTTCTCTGTTAGTAACTGTGTTTCTGGTTTTAAAGGAGAAAAACTATTAAAAAATTAATAAACAATACAAAATAAGTAATATATTCTTTTTAGATTTTAGTGTAATTGTAACTAATAAAAAACAGATCCACAGTATTCACCTATGTCTGAATTAAGCTGTACAGGCAGAGCTGAGTGTTTAAGGTCTGTAATTTGTGTGTGTGCATATCTGTGTATACATATGGTGCTGTTATGGCCCTGAATAACATACGTGTTCTCATAATCCTCCGTGTGTTTGTCCATACATCGAGTATACATTAGTCGGGCCCCTGCAGGTCCCGTGTGCTCGGTGGGCGCCCTGCCGCGCCGCTCGGGGGTTAAGGTGTATGTGTTAACAAGCTGGTGCAAGTGGGTTCAATATCCAGCGCCCCGCCCCTCCCCACAGCCTCTCCATCGGCCTGCAATCTGTGCTGCGAAGAGCGGCAACAGCGCACCACGCACAAAACATTTGGAAAATCAGCTTGATTTATTTTTACATGGGCAAGCTGATTGCCAAACTACACAGGGGTTTTAGCACACAATGTTTTGCTGCACCACTTAATTATTTATTTCACTATTTCTGTGTCGTTTTTCTTTTTTTTCTGCCTGGAATGAAGGAATAGAGCGGAGGGTGGAAAGATGGAGCAGCAGAGCAGTGAGTTAGAGAAGATAAATGATTAATTTGAAGCTTATAAACGCATTACATTTGTGTATGTTTTAGATTAAGTAAGCACAACTGGAAAGGTTTGGATATAGTTTAATTTTCCATAGTCTTTATTTAATAGTTCACATTTATTTATGCATTATGGCATTTTCTAGTGGTTTATAGGAGGAAACACAAGCAAACTAGCTGCTGATGTAGTACTGATACAACTACTCAACTTGGTAGTATCTTAAACGTGTATTCTTAATGTTGTGGTGCTAAATATTTGAGATGATTATCAAAGTAGCTGTGGCTCTTAAACTGGATCCTGTTAATGTACATTTTTTTACATTTATGTTAGTAACCGTTCGTATTAAATTAGATCATGATTATCTGGTCTGATGCAACACTTTATTGTGATGCAGCCACACATTTAAAATAAGAAAAGATGTTTGAGCGAGACACGATCAGACTAAATGTACAACTGTCTGTGACACCATAGTACATCAGTGAATTTCTCTGGCTGGAAATAACATTTTTTCTTGGGATTGACTTGCTTTTGTAAAATCATACAATTAAAACAATTCGTATCTAATTCTAATTGCAAACAGAGGCTGTTAAAATCCAGTATCTTTTTATTCTCACTGCGATTTTTCTGCTGGTTTGTTTTTGTATTTCTTAATTGTAACTAAATGCTTCCCAGTGTTTGTCTCTCCCTTTCTTTCCCTCTTCTTCCCTTTTTATGTCTTTACACTTTGCCCTTTTCTTACTCTCCAACTTTACTCTTCTCCTCTCTTCTCCTCCTCCCTTCCTCTTTCTGAACCAAACACCACGCAACCTCTTCTCACCCCACAGCTGTTCGCAGCCTGTTTCACCAATTATCACTATGCATGTATACACTTAGGGCACATACACAGACTCTTTCTCACACACACACACACACACACGACAGACAAACATAACACCGATGCTTGCTTTAACCACACGTAGTGACAACAGAGAGCGTTCGTCATGTCAGCCCTGGATGTGCGTGTGCATGTACGGTACGAGCGTGTAAGTGTTTAGGTGAGTGCTCGGCTCACCGTGCAGCCCTTTAAAGGAGAGCAGCAACATATACGCAGATGTGCCTGTAGATCCACAGGCTTCACTAGGCCATATGGCCTCCACAAAGAAAGATGGTGCATGCGTCTGGAGGAGAGCAGGAGGGAGGGAGGGATAGAGCGAAGGATGGAGGGCCATGTGTGGCATGAGCTGTGCAAGCAGTTGTTGAAGTATGTATGCCTGTGGATGTGTGTGTGTTTGCACCAGAGGCTCCAGGAGATTGTTTAATGGAACAAATGGTCGCGACGGGCCGGGGAAGAAGGAACAGGCTTGCTGCTACCGCGGGCGGACAGTGAGCCCCGGGCGAGGGCTGCTTCATCTGGGCTCCTGCCACACACACACACGCTCTGTCAAATCCTCTTCTCTCCTCACCCCCCACCCCCGAACACACAGTGTGCTGCCATGCCCCAGAAGCAAAAGGACGCTCTTCGCAAAACTTTTCATTTGCAAATTAAGTTGGCAGCGGCTGGGCAGAAGAAAAGAGGACAGCTTTCATTTGTCTCATCTGTGTGTATGCGTGTGTGCATCTGTGTGTATGATGAGTTTCAACTGTGTGTGTGTGATCTGAGAGCTGCTGGGAATTGGAGGGACGATAAAAGGCTGAGATGTGGAGAAATAAATACACACTCGAACTTATGATCACTAGCTTCACGTTCATGCACAAAATATATCTTTGCTGTTTTTTTATGTTTGTCGCTGCTGTAAACTTTTAAAAAAGAGATTTTTGGCAAAAACAGATGTTGGACAATGTGAGAAATGTAAAGTCTAAATTCATTAGGCACATTAATACATTCAGAATACCGAGTGTAATTTATTTAAAAACACAAGTAGAGTTCAGGTGTGAACTACTGAACAACATCTCAAATGAAGAAAGAAGAGTTTAGTTCACTGTTTCTTAAGCTCTTCATTTCTCTCTCACGCTCATTTTCTTACCTCTGGATGGCGCTGATCAGTTGTCCTCCTTCATCTTCACCGTCCTCTTTCTCTTCTCATACTTTCTCTCTCTGCATTGCCCAGCTGGCTTCTGTAGCCGGGAGCAACCACAGGGCAGCCTGCTGAAAAAGCATTGTCAAACGGTGGCTTTACAGCTCTATTACACATACACACAGACGCACAGATTTGCAGCTCAGATGTCGGGCTGTAGCCAGAGGCTTGCAAGCTGGAGCGTTAACTGTGCAAAGCATCACATCTCAAGCCCCAGTCAGTGACACTCGCTAACACTAAAACTACAGCTACACTCGTGCAGAAACACCTGCCCCTTCTTAAGTGAAATGTTAAAAGTAACAACAGCAGAAACACTTTAATGCCAGGAAAGCAAACACTCAAACGTAAGACTTAAAAAGAATCAGCAGGCCTCACGGCTGGAAACTCTTTGACATCGGATAGATGATACAACAGCCTGCAGCAGGACTGGAACCTGTGTTAACACACTGACTAAATGAAAGCGGAGGCAACTTCTGTGCTGCTCACAGCTTTGTGATTAAAGTCATGTTCTAAAAATATTTCTGAAATTCCTCCTAAACACAATTTATATTTTGCACTTTTTTTTTCTGACCGTTTTGTGAATTGATGTTGATCTTGACTGCCGCCTGGGTCATTGTAGAAAAAACTGTCATCATAGATCAGTTTTGAACGTCGGCCAGATAGATTTTCCAAATAAATTAACCTCTACATCTTTTAAGTATTAATTACTCTCACATTTAGGATTTATATTTTGTAATATTATGGAATTTCATAGTACAAAGTCAGTACTATGGATGAATTTAGTCTAGTTTAATTGTAAACGAGCTCAAAGTGAGAAAGAAACCATATCAAATGCATGATTAAAAACTATAATAACACATTTCATGAGCTGTGAAATCTGTTTGTCTTATGCAGCTTTTTGATGAGTTTCTTAATTAGTCCATGTTAAATCAAATACAGCATGTTTAACATACTTACACAGTATTTCTGTATTTCAGAGACATAAAACAAATATTAACCGATATGAGTTAAAGTCCCACACCAATGTTTTATTTCTTGCAGGTTATTTATAATGAATCTTTGAAAATACTTACTATTATTCAAAATAATTTTATAATTTTGTAGATTTCTGTGTTTTCTATCACCCAGAGATCAACTGGTTTCACATCTGACCTGATGTTGGTAACATCATTTCCCACAAATGCAGACTTTGTGATCTTTCATTAACTCGGAGCACAAGCTGAGCTGTTGTGAAGTGTGTTATAAATCTGTTTATATTCAGTTCAATTAGGGTTTTTTTCAGTAATTTGAAACACAATGGCAGACTAATGCAGATTTAGCAGTAATTTAAAGTAAAGATGATTTGCAGGAAAAGTGTGAAAACTTGAGGAAATCTTATAGTTATCTTTACATATATATAATTTAATATAATTAGTAAATAATAATAAAAATGATGGATAAACTAGTTAATTTAATTTATGCAGCAACCACTGGATGTAAAAGCAGCTACACTGACTAAACATCCAAAACTTTTCAATGCTTTCTAAGGCTGTTCGGTGCTTTTAAAGACCTGCAGATAGTGTTGCTATGTTAAAGTTTAGTTGTTGATTTACAGGTCAGAATCTGGTCACATGATACATATTTTATAATATTTAAAAATAGAAATAGAAATAAGATTATATAAAATGCAGCACAGGCCTCTCATTTAGAATATACACGGTGTAACATGTATATTGAGACATTTAGAAGTCCTGAATTGGAAAATTGAAGAAGTGACCTTTAAAGACAAATGGATTCTTATCAGACGCGATGCAGACTAGTTAACGTGCCAAGACATTTACAGAAGTGCGTGTCTGAAAAAGACTTGTAACCGTAAATGAATAGAAAGGACAAAAAATTGAAGGAAACCAATTAACAGAAGAAGGAATATATGTCACTCTCCTCCTGATCAAAATGCACAGTGTCACTAATGCTGTTCGAATAGCAAACATGTATGTTAGCAAGAGCAACAACTGGCATGACAGGTTGGTGGAGAGGGGCATGGCCTTCAGGCCCACGCACACACACACACACACACACACACACACACACACACATACACACACACGTGTTCCTGAGTACAGTTGTGATCCAGCCAAGACAGCTAGAGCGGTGGGGTGTGAGGGTGGTGATGGTGGGCCTGGTATTGGGTAAAATATAGTTTTTTGTGTGTGTGGCAGCTGCATTCTTCATGCCCCTGGCAGTGTTGCTGTAGCCGGGCAAGCCCAGGCCGTCTGCTTGCATTCTTCACCACCTAAGGCCCCTTCATGCTACACACACACAGAACGACATGCATGCAAGTTCAGTTAGTGTATTTCATTATCTACCAGATTATTTTATTCTTGATTTGTAGCTAAGAATTTTATTATTTTTTCTTTTGTCTGTGTGTCAAAAAGATATTTTACTCTGCGGCTTGTTTTTTAAGCCATTTCGATAATGTATGCGCTGTAAATATTTTCTTAAAGTGACACGCGTTGCTTGGTGATTTTAGAGATAAAAAGGCACACAATCACGTGGGGCTTTTGAATGACAGACCTGACGGATGTTTCCAAATCTTTCTCCGTTTCTCTAACATGACGTTAGCACTTTCCCTTTGGACCATGCCTTTAGGACATATGCTCCCACCTGTAAATAAATATGCAAACACAGACAAACACATACAACACAGAGACACTAGCTGTGGGCTATGACTGTTGTACACCACAGAGAGGTAACAGTGTCTGTGTGTATGTGTTGTAATTAATCTCCTTAGTAGCAGCAGTCAGTTGAGAGCGCGACGGTTTGAGGTGCAGATTTTTTGGCCTGTCAGGGGAAATTACTGCAAACTGCCTCGCAGCAAAACTTGCTTTTATTATGTCTGCTGGAAAGCAAAACGCACACTTACTACCGCGACTGCTCTGAGGATTACTGAGGAATTATTTTCACAAGGTGTCATATGCTTGTATGTCAGTAGACTGTGGGATCCAGCAGGTGGTGTCCTTTCACCAGGTCAGTGGGGGAGGATCTCCCTCTCTAACCCCCCCACAATATCCATTTATCTCTCTCACCATCAGTCCATCCATGAATCCGTCCAAGCTTGCTCCTTTCCTCACCAGTTCCAGGCAGCAGGCAGAGGAAAGCCAGTCTGCTGTGTGTGTGTGTGTGTGTGTGTGTGTGTGTTAGTGTTCATGTAGGGCAGTGCCCGAGCATTAAGCCGTATTAAGCCCTAATTAATGAGTGTGCCAGTCGATAGAGGCCAGTTATTGGATTTGCTGCTTTAGCTGCTGGAAGGAGCGCTACCCTAATCACTCACACACACACACACACACACACACTTACTTACACCTTGCATACCCTGCCTCAGAGGGTATGCAAGGTGAGACGAGAGCTGGATTAGAGCGTGTGTGTTGTATAAGAAGGCCAGAGGTTGGTGGCTCTCTGGTCAGACAAACTGAGTGTGTGTGGTTGTTTATTTGTGTGTGTATGCCAGAGTCAAAGCTTTACTCACTACATTACATAAACCTGCAGCTGCTTTAAACATCTCGGGCCACGACCTAACCGGCTGATTTACTGGCTGCCTGTTCAGCACACTTACTGGCAGACTGCTGCATCTGAAAGCCTGCTGGCATTTTACAGCAGTGTTTGAACATGATCACAGGAATTTGACTAATTTGCAGATTATTTGTACAGGTTATGTACTCTATCAATATAACATGTTATTTTTATTAATGTATCAGTACTACTGTACTCCCCAAGTCTCAGAAAGTACCTCTGGTGTTATCAAGGCCTTAATAACCTGGATTCAAAAGGCTAAGAAGAGACCTCTTTTACAAACATAGATGTGTGAGGTTTGATGGTAGATGTTGTTGATGGCTACTAGACTTGTCTTAAGTGACGTACTTGAAATGTTGGGTCAGTTTTGCCAGAGAAAAGCTGCTGTTTTGCGGCGGTAAAACGTTTCTGAAAACGTCTCCAAATGAAACCAACGCTATCGATATGTCTAGATAACTATGAAGGTAACTGAGAAGAGTAGTTCATTGGTTTGATGATTCATTATAAGATCAGAAAATGATTGCGCAGTATGATTCCTCAGAGATAGTAGGTTTTTTTTTATGAGGATGTTCTCGGTGACAAGTTGTGATTCACCTCAGAGTAATAACTTCACATACACTGAATCAGCGATGGCCAGTCCTGGTCCTATATCAGGTGTGTTCAGCCATTCAGGACCTTCCACCTCTGCTCTGACTCAATAAATGGAGTGAAGTCACATTTATCTCGATCAAGAGAACAGGTAGAACTGCATTTCCTGTTTACTAATCTGGGGTGGGTTTTCACACCAGGCCCATCATCAGTCTGGAGGAGACTACGTTATATTCTCTTTTCAGGGAAGGTTGTTTTCAACCGCTCGGTCCATGTTTACGCACAAAGATCAGAGGTTGCGATGAGACGAGGTTTGGCATTTTCTTGGTGTGACTCAGTTTAGTTTTGTGGAGCGGAGATAAAGGCCTTCAGTCAGCACATTCTCAACACTTCCCTCATCAAACATTTACGGCTTCAGAACAACAGGCTCAGTTTCTGACCTTTAGGTCCTCTGCTGTGTGTATGTACCTGAACTTTGTGTCTGCATCATGTGTCTTCGCTCACAGCAGGGCTTTCTGTCTGTTTGTGCGTGTGTTGTGTGTGTGTGTGACGTGGCGGTGCCCTGCTGTGTCTTACTGCGTGATAGTGTAGGAGGGAGTGGGAGGAGAGAGAGAGAGAAAGAGAAAGAGGGGGTGGCTGGTCAGGACAGCTTGGCAGCAGGCTGTAGAAACACCAGGCAGGGAGGGGAGGCATCGCCCTCGGCCTCCAGGACTGGACGGAGCCGCTGGGTCTGAGACTAACCACCCAGCGGGTCTTCAGACTAGATGTAGGACAGAGGAAAGGAGCGACAGAGGGTTAGGAAGGACAGGTTATACTGTAGGACTGAGTCACTGGATGATGGACGAGCAGGTTCCTGATGAAAAGAGACCGACTGGGACTAAACCCCATAATGGAAAAGAAGAAAGTGCAGAGCAGGGAGCAGATTGTAGAGGAGAGTTGGGATGTTTGCCTCCCCCGTCTGTCTCACACAGGCAGCCCCGCCACTGCCAACATGACCAGCAGGGCAAGGGCATCTGTCTCCCCCCCAGCTACATCTCTCTGTGTCTCTCTGCCCCAAGCCACTGTTCTCCTCATCCTCCTCCTCTTTATCGCCTTTTTCCTGACTTATCATCGTCTTCTGAACACGTCGAAACAGTGACGAACAAAGTAAAAGATGATTTCACTCATGAATATTTTATGTCGGCACATAGTGCAGTGGTTTTTCCGAAGCCTTTTGGTTTCTGATGTTTCATATCCAAGGAACTCCTACTGGTGATTCTTCATCACAGGCTCCATACAAGCCCCTGAGCGCTGAAGCGTTTAAAAATAAAATCCTCACTTGTTTCAGAAGAAAAAGTAAAGATCTGAGTAATGACCTTAAAAATAGATTTGTGTCCTCAGACACCTTTTATGGCCTGACTCCCTGTTGGGAACAACAGATCCACTGTTGTGTACTGAATGTATTTGTAAAATGGTAGTGGAAGAAATTCTTTTGCTTTTTTTATGAATTATTGAATCATTTTGTGCCTTCGGGTCTCAAACTGTTATTGAATGAGACAATCTTTCTTATAATCTTTCAATATTTTCTTAAAGAGAACCCCACAACTCATTGTTAAAATCCTCTGAGTCACAGTACCTCAAAGCTGTGCACTTGGTCATTTTCCACCACTGTTGAGAGACAGTATGAGTACTACTGTACACTGCTTTGTTGCAGTTATTTCTAAGGACAGTGTGTTGTAGAATGGAGTAGACTGAACAGTTGGTTTTAGGGTTCGGGTTAGAATTATTTTTAGTTCAGAGCCACTTTAAGGGGCGAGAAAAAGCATAATCACAACTATAGGAAGAGAAAAATATGTGCATGTGTGAGAGAGAAATATGGATAAATATTAGATTGACAGCTAAATATGCAAATGTGGATTCCAGTGCTGACGTGTGTGTGTGTGTGTGTGACAGAGAGAGAGAGAGAGAATTCACCACTGAACAAGAGGGGATGGTGACTGATTGAATGGATAAAAGATTGTGCTGCTGGTGGGAAATATTTTAACAGGCATTCCACCTCCACCCCTCAAATACACACACCATTCAAACCTCAGCTGGAAAACGCCGCCTCTCTAACACACACACACACAGTGGTGAAAGAGTTCATTGTCTGCAGGATTGGCAGTGTCAGAGGGGACACTCTAATTGGGATGTCCCAGAAAAGATGAGCACTTTGCTTCATAACTGGGTTGAACACAAGAAAATGGCAAAATGGAGTACTGTTGAATCAAAGCAACACATACTGAATGCTCTTGAAGTACTTTTTGCATGCTGGTAGTACTGCTTAAATCTGTCTGGGGTGAAGAGGTGTGGTAGAGGAGTTCAAATAAAAATGCCTGAAGTAAAGTCTTAGATTTTGTGGAGTAAATTTTTGTTACACTGTACAGTAGTGGAAAGTATTTACTTAAGTACTGTACATACAGTACTTGCCCCTGAGTATTTTTAAAGTTTTTTTACTTTATGCCTCTGCTTCACACTTTCAGAGGCAAACATACTCTGTACTCCACTAATTGACCTGACAGCTGTAGTTACTAATTACTTTCACATTAAAATTAACATAAGCACACATAATACAGTACAATAGTCTTTGGACCAACTATAACTTCTTTGTTTAGATGCAGTATTTGAAAGTACATTTTGCTAATAAAGTGAGTAAACTTCTACTAAAGTGAAGGATCAGAGCACTGGCGTCCTGCAGTGAAATAAAGCAGGTAGTGCAACTTAAATCTGGTTAAAGTACGAGCGGTGACACAATCCTTGCAACAAAGTCCTAAAAAAAAACAACTTTTTTTTTAGTGCTAACAAAACGTTCTGTTAATATCAGGGTTGCAACAGGTCAGGTCATATGAATTAAACTAATAGATTCATCAGAAAATTTGTAAAAAAGCTCATTACTTTTTCCCCACAGTCCAACGCTGTGTTCAGATTTTATATCAAATGGTGGAAAAGCCACAGAAAATCAGTTTACGTTCATATTTGACAGAGATCACTATTATCACTATTATTAATAGCACCTGGATCAGTCACATCTGGATCACGACTTTTAAGCTCCTGCATCACCTCGTTGTCTGCCCTCACAGTAGAAAACACACACAGATGTCATATCCATGTAAACGGTGTTGATCATTTGATCAACACAAAGTCAGTGATAATAAAAATTCTTTGTGGATCTAGTTCTTTCAATATTTACAACATTTGGTTTTGTATCAGCCAGGAGGGTATGTTCCTCTCACGGTTTCAGTCAATATTGTGTGTGTGTGTGTGTGTGTGTGTGTGTGTGTGTTGCAGGCTGCAGCAGTTGGACCGTCACTGTCAGAGCAGCGCCCAGCAGGTGTGTGAGCTGCTGGCCAAACAGAACCAGCTGATGCAGGAGAGAAACACACTCACCGAGGAGATGCAGAACCTACGCATTGAGGTACACTTACACACACTCACACGGGGCGGAGTGTGTGACTCACTGTTCTGCTACAAAATGAATTTTTGATGGTGTCTTTTCTCTGCGGTTTCACGTTATAGTTAGTCACTGTACAAGAATAAAATCAGCAAGAGGACATTTGTGCCTTCATGACTAATGAGTCTGTCTGCTTCTGGATTCTCTGAAAAAAAACATGCGTGTGTACTCTGTTCTGATTCATCAGAAAGGTTGTGTGTTCAGCGTTCAGATACAGATTGTGCTGAATGTCGTGTGTGTTTTGTTTTTTTCTAGCTCCCCATTGCAAGATGACTTGGTACCCTGTCTCCATGAGTCTGTCCTGCCTGTGTCACCTCTGCTCTGCTGTTCTGTTTGGATCTGCATGTTTTCAGGGTCAGTTATCATCTGCAAAACACAAAACAAACTGTTACTCATTATTTTCTACTGACGATGATGTTTTGAGAGACATGCACTGAAAAATTCTATTTATTTAAAAGTTTACATATTTGTGTGTTATCAGAACTGAATCACATCTTCATTGGTTAGATGTCCCAGTGTTTGTTGAAATTTAGAATTGATTTAGAATTAGTTTTAGAAATGTGATCAGTGTCTGAATTACTGTTTCAACACACATACATTGTTTTTCTGTCACAGAACAAATAGTTTTTTCATTTTCATTTTAACTGAGCTGAATGTTACACATCATATTTTTAGCCTCAAAGCAAACAAAGTCGACACCATCTCAGCAGATTGACATAGTGCTTTATTGAAGCTGTCTGTAAGAAGGAAAATAATGTGCATCCCTATCATATACATTTTTATGTGTAAAAATACTAAGGATGTACAGTGTAAAAAAACAGCTTCATGTTGATGGTAATTTGTTGTTTTCACATCCTCGTGGCCTCACTGGCCAGCACCACTGCATCCTGACAGCATGAGGGACAGAAAAAGCCTGTTTGATCTGCTTTTCTGCGAATCTTTCTGGATCTGCCGAGTTTCCCGACATTGTCTCAGAGTCAACATCAGCTCTGCTCGACTGACATGTCATAGAGCAGAGCCGACTTCAGGGAAACTTGGCCCACTCTGCAAACAGATGAGAACTGTCCAGAAGTGTCTCACACAACTGTAAAGCTACAGTAGATGGACATGAAGATAAAAATCTGTTACACTGTAATATTTGTACATGTTGCCGTTTTTTTGTTTGCAGTTTATAAATAAATGCATCTCATGCTTGTTCGTGTTAATAATCATGATGATAGTAGACTAGTACCAGAGAGAGAAAGAGGGTCAAATACTTTCAGAAATCCTTCCAAACACTTACTTATCTGCATTGAATGCCAGGCGGAGCGTGGTGTGTGATTTTTGGCTGACGCCATTGGTTCATTAACACCAAGCAAGATCAATACAGAGCAGCTGAGGTCTTTGTAAGGATTTTACATATTATTCAAATACCACTGGAGTCAGATCTGTTGTGTGATAGATGTACAGTACAAACAGCAGCAGCTTTAAAAGTCAACACTGTCATGCAGTGTCAGATATCGATGTTGATTCACACCAGTTGAGGGCACTAGTAAAGCTGTAAGGGGGCTGAAACTGAATTTCCGCATCCAGTTTAACAACCTTTGTTTGGTGATGACAGCTGAGACCAAGTTAAAAAGTTAAACGTGCCCACAACTGATTTAGTTTTTTAAAGGAAAACCTACATCGATGAAGAGGATTACTAAACGCCACGTTCTCCACAGTAGTTGAAGGAAAACATTTATTTTTTATCATCTGACCTTGGAATCAGCCTCTGACTTTCTTACTGCCACTAACAGAAGTGGAGTTGAATCTGTAGAGGACTAAAACAAGGACAGTTGTACTCTCTAGTAGGAAAACTTTTCAAATAAAGACAAGTCAGTGACACCAGCGGAGTTGCAGAAATTGCTTTTTTCCCCCCCGAAACACTGTAATTTAAAAACACTGACCAATTTATTGAAAATTTTCACCAAGCCTGATTCACAGCCACTCTACAGTGATAACATTGACTTGTCTCTGGCACGTGGGTCACAATCACCCACGTCTGGCCAAGTCTATATATCAGAGCAACATCAAAACTAGTGGTTTGTTTATGGAGGGGAGATGTACTTTAAAATTCTCATTTTCCTAAAAACATAAAAAAAGCTAAAAATCTTCCTTTAAAGCAGGGCTGAATCAGATTCCTCTGAATCATATAAAAAGTGATGGATGTGAAAGTGCTATGGCCAAAGCTACAAAGCAGTATTTTATGAACTCTGGTTTCTAATGATTTTGGCGTTAAGCGTGCACATACAACTAGAACTCCTCAGTTGCTCACAGACCTGGGTCAAATCAAAGCTGAAGTCCTTCCAAATACTTCGGAGTGTTTGCTTGAGCCCGTCGAAGGTGCCAGCTGGGTGGGATTTGTACTCATTTTGAACTGTTCGGCTGCTTCAACTGTGCCAGACGGGCTCAATCGATCACAGAAGTACTTTTCATAAGAATTCTCAGGGCTACTTTGACACAGGACTGGTAGTGCGGACAGAGGAGGACTACAGCATGCAGGCCAACACCATCCTTTTAAACTTTCTGCCATAAAGTGTCTTTGCTGCTAATAGCATTTTAATGGTTGTGCAATAGTAAAGCATATGGAGCAGCGGAAAAACAGGTAATGTGTCATATAGGAGATGTGTATAGAAAATAAAAGAACAGGGTCTCTAGAGACTTAAACTGCAGTGAAACTCGACTACACCCCTTTAGTGCTAAGCTCAAACAAAAGACAAATAAATTAAATAGAAAAACTTTCAAGTTGTCCAACAATAATAATAACATTCAAATAAATATACTGGAATACAGTTTTCTATGCCTACGTATCCCCTGGTGCTCTTTTTAATGCATCATCCTGATATTGGAGGTGACATCTTCCACATGATACTTGAGTATATATATGAATTGCTGGATGTCAAGTTTTTAACATTTTTTTCTGAGCAGAACCTTTTTAAGACAGAAGTTTTGGGGATTTTAAATGCCGTTGGTCAGACTGGAAGACGTGACGACACAGCAAACGCTAACTTCAAACCAGAGACATGACAGCCCACGTTAAAGACAGGAGAGAGCAGGGAGAAATCCTCAAAACTGACGTGAAAACACTGACCTTACAAACTTACACATCATTTCCAAACACAATCCTTATGCCACTCTTTCAACTTTCTCCTCTACTCTATGGACACACTTACAGTAACACTTACAGTTCAGTATTGGCTCTTTTCCTTCCTTATCCCTTAACATTACTTCTTCGCTTCTTTCTCCTCAACTTCCACTTTGTCTGTCTCTCTGAACTCTGCCTCAGTCTTCACAAATACACCTGTAGGAATGGAGAAAATGTGTGACAACATCCAAGAGATCTACCTTCCTAGTAAACGTGATTGTTTGGATAAGGTAGAAGAAGAAAAAGAGGTTAAATAAACTCTTTTGCATTTTTATCTCTTGACACTCACAGTGAACTATCATCTCTCTTTAACGTGTCTTGTCAGCTCTCAGCCGTCACATTTTGGTCACAAAACAACACAAAAACATAAAAATAAACGATGGAGCAGGAAGGCTTTCTGCTTTCCTTCCTACATTCTTCAGCCATTTGTTTCTTGAGGTGCCTTTTTTTCCCCTCAGCCCTAAGAAATAATTTCTAAAATAATGTAATGACAATAGAAAAAGTTAAATATAAAACTGAAGAGTGGAACAATAAATAGAACACATATTATAGCCATAGCTGTGTTGTAAAACCATAATTGTTGATGCATACCTCCTTACAAGCCATAAAGTCTCTTTTTTTTAAATCCTTCATAAGAAACTCACAGGAAACAGGAGATCAGCTGTTACCTCACTCATCAATACGTCAATAATATGTAAATTATCACATTATAAATATTTCATATTGTATCATTCTTGGAGCTTTTCACCTGCACTCTCTCTTCTCATCACAATGTTCAATCCTGGAGTTCTCTTTTCACCTCTTTGGTGAATCTGTGCATCCTGCAGTTTTCTTTTCCTACACAAAGAGAGGTACAGTCGTGTGGTTCCCAAAGCCATGATAACAATATGTCACAGTAAAGCTTTCCTTCGATACAAAGTACCTTTTCAGTTTTTTCCCTTTTGGGCAGAAGAGACCAAAACTCAGAGGGACATGTATTAGATAAATAAATAATAAAAAACATCCAAACCAACTGTTTTCTCTTATTTTCACCTCTTCAGTGATGGATAAAGTTACCACTTCACGCTGCATTGTGGGTAATGTAGTAAAGCTCATGGTTTCAGAGCTTCGATCTTCTGAACTGCTGTGCTTTGAGGTGCGATGTTAAGCACAAACCGATTATAGTACCTCACAGACACACACAGACATGACATCCCTTCATCTTAACCTACAGAAGTGATGGCTGTACATTACGAGTCATAGCATCACCTGTTCTGCAGCTGTACAAGCATAGACGTTAACACAGGTGGCTGATGTGTTGCTGGCGCCTGTAAAATGACCTGCAGCATTAAGCTAGTATTGTAGCACCGGGTTTTAGTAGTAGCAGTAGTAGTAGGAGTAATAGTACCTGTGGTAGGTGTGGTTGAAATAGCAGCAACAACAATAATGAATTGCACTGAGCAAAACCTGAGTCAAATCCTGCTTGATAACACGAGGTGTGCTCACTGATGACAAGTTTCCTCAATGCCACACAGCCTCTATCAATCAATCCCAGAATTATTTTACGCTAGGATTTGAAATCGGACTCGAGTGTCACTCTGAATCAGTATCTTTCTGTTTGCAAAAGCCTGAGATACAACCAGTAACGGCAGTTGGGGTTTGAATGACTTAAAATGCTGCATCTCCTTCACACAGATAAGTCACAAAAACGTCTGTTTAAAAATGCATCCGCTGTTGTTTAACTAGATCAAAGGGGTTCGTTTTTTTAAGATTGGCAGGATCAACGCATGTCAAAGCACAGCAGGTCACCAGTGATGCTCCGGACATTAAAGGGACATTACACAGTAACTGATCACATTGCAGCTCAGATCACCTAGGGTTG
Source organism: Helostoma temminkii (assembly GCA_900302695.1). Classification (NCBI taxonomy): domain Eukaryota; kingdom Metazoa; phylum Chordata; class Actinopteri; order Anabantiformes; family Helostomatidae; genus Helostoma; species Helostoma temminkii. The sequence continues at coordinate 9,604 of OMLM01004337.1, read as the reverse complement.
CAGTGCTGGAATACAGGGTAATTTTATCTGGAATTCCTTCACAAAAATAAAAAAAATAAAGAAGCGGCCTGGAGAGGTGAAAAAGAGGAGGAAGAGGACAGGAGAAGAAGGGCAAACTCCTTCAAGTCAGTGTGGTTCTGGGTCAGTCTAAAGCTGTGGGTCTTTATATCCCACACTGATGACCACAGAGACCAGCTGTGATGATGTCACTGCAATGGATAGTTCATTCCCGTCCACTGGCAGAGTACGAGAACTGTGGGAAGTGTGGTCTTCTCTCATTGTCCAGACAGTCCATCCCATCCTCGTCAACTAAGAGGAGAAAACAAGATACGAAATAGGATGACTATTTACCATTACAGTTAATTGTGTAAGTACATAAAAAAAACGGAAATTTCAAATCACCAGATTGATTTTATGATCCCAAAGTATAATCAAACATTACAAGGCATTGTGTGTGCAATGTTGATTTAAACAGAACACGATTCAATTAACAAGTGTGTGTTTGATGTGCCAGTCTCCTGCTAACTAACTGATGTGCGACCTACAAAACAAGTGGAGCCTCACATTAGCGCAGAGGAACAAAACGGTTCCACTCATGCATAATTCAGTGCTGAACATTTTGAAACCAGTATCTTTATCTGAAAAGCCTGTGAAGTGCTGCATGTGGCCCGAGGACTATTACGAAGACACTTGAATAAACACACAACAGCACTTTTCAGCAGCAGCTTTGAATGACTGTTCCCTGGTTAATTCATGTGGAAATGTCTCATCTGACAAAAGAGGGAGTACTGACAAACAGACTTGTTTAAAACTGTAATGGTTAAAGGAAGTTAATGTAATGTAAGTTCATTGCCATCAGCTGCTTAACAAATAGAGTCTGTGTGCAGCCAAACTATTAACAACATTATCCTCACTGTCCAGTATGTGGGCAATGTCTGATTGTGTCTTTATATGGTACATCGCCGCAATGTATTTGAAATAAAACAATGAGGAGTGTAGACTTTGTAGAGTATCTCCAAAAGTATTTGGGTAATAGACCATTTGGCCAGGTGTGGTCCATTCCCTTATTACTTCAAGACAAATGAAGCAGACAAAAGGTCTTGAGTTGATGTCAGATATTGAGTTGGCATTTGGCAGCTGTTTGACTGGAGCTACCAATATAAAATCTAAGGAGATTGCAATGCACATGAATGTGACCATTATTAGGCTGAAAAAACAGTACAACCTTATGCGTGACCCAATTAACAACTTGGTACGTATTTAAAATAAAGAAAACTATGGTGAGCTCAACAACACTGAAAGACAACTGAAGTGGATGATCACAGAATCCTTTCCTTGTTGAGGAAAAACTCCTTCCCAACACCATCAGAAGTCAAGCATGCTCTGGAGAAGGTAAAATCTTGAACCAGAGTGATGGGAAGAGAAAAGTATGGGGAAGGAAAGGAACAGCTCATTATCCAAAGCATACCACATCCTGTCTCAACCATGGTAGAGGCAGACCCACAAACAACAACTGAAGGTGGCTGCAGTGAAAGTGGACCCAACTGTATCTAATACATATAATTTTAGTAAAAATCTGCATTAAAAATTTTTTTCAATTCAATTCTCTCAATAAACAAACACACACTAAGAACCAGTGACCTTTTCACTGTCATTCTGTTTTTCTATATTTTCCTCTCCTCTGAGAATATTTGCAGCTATGCAAGACATGAAAGTGAGATTTCGTCAAGTTTTAATGTCGGCATATGTTTGTGTGTACATATGTGAGAAAGAGAGGGAGATGGAGACAGAAGACACTCACATTTCTCTGGTGGCGTGATTGTGATGGTCTGGGCTGTGAACTCTTCATCAAAGTATCTGGTGTCTGTCTCCGACGTCACCTGAGGCTTGAAGGGAGGGACCAGCTGGGACGAAGAGGTGAGGAGGAAACAAGGAGCAGAGATTAAATAATGCAATAACACTGGATGTCCCAAACTACTGCAAGTTCAGGCTGGACAAATGAAACACCAAGGTCTCAGAAAACTTTCTCCAGCTGAGGGGAAACATGTATAGAAGCAGCATTACTGCAATGCCTCAACAAGATGTTGAATAAAGCCCAAACTAATTAAATTATACTGTCTCACTGACACTGATGCTGAGCAAACAAGAAGGTATGAGAGAGGAGGGAAGAGGGAGAAGGAAAAGGAGAGGAGTTTAAAAAACAAGTAACAAAAAAAGAGGAGATATGAGGAGCAACAGGAAAGAAAGGAAGCCAGAGAGGGAGGATAAAGGAGAGCAAAGGAAAGCGGAAAGAGCAGAGGAATAAAATAAAGTGAAACAAGAAGAGAGGAGGAAAGGAAAGTAAGGAGGTTAGAGGAAAGATGACAACAGAAGACAAGAAAATGAAAGATAAGTGAAAGAAGGACAGGAGAGACGTAACCAAAGATAAAACAACAAGAAAGGAGAGAGGAGAGCAAATGGAAAAAAGGCAGAAAGGAATGGGAAGGATAGGAAAGAAGACAACAGCAAACTAACTGCATGGTGCAGGATGTGAAGAACCAGTTTGTGATCCAGAAAGAACAGACTAGAGTGAAGAAAAGAAGCTCAGCTTCTGCCTAAAATGGTTAAGTGTTTCAACACAGGACCTGTCCCACACTTGGGTCTTATAAAAACATGCTCCATGCATGCTCCGTACCTTTTTATCATAGACATCCTGCCATTCAACACCAGAGAAAAAGCTGTGTCTCATTATTTCTTTAGCATCATCTGGTCCTCCACCAAGCCTACATTTATGGAGAGAAATAATTTTTTTAGAAACATTTGGCGTAAAGATGAAAATAAATCACTTTGTTTGTCCAAACTGTAACAACCAATGGTTAAAAATTATTTCCCTGGAGAGGAAAATGCACAACTGCACACCGTTTGTTTGGGTCTTTAATGAGCAGGCCGGACAGCAGAGACTTGGCATCGGTGGACAGTGTGCGCGGCAACTTGATGTCTTCCATGAGGATGAGCTCAAACAGCTTCTCATGGTCCTGGTTGTAGAACGGCAGTCGGCCACACATCATCTCGTACGTCACCACACCTAAACCCCACCAGTCCACTGCACGACCATAGTCATTGTCCTCCAGGACCTGCAGAGAATTTAGAGACAGAAATAGAAATTTCTGCTTGTTTTACACGGTACAGTTTGTTTTATTGGACACCTGCTTTTATCACACATTTTATATTGGATACAGACTGACCAAGGTGTTTGGTGAAGAGATGGATGAGTGAGGACAGACAGCAAAGGAAAGTCAACATACCAGTTTGCACAAGGATAGATACAAAACAGCAAAAGAGATTAACAGAAGTGGCCGCACAGATAACAAGAGCTGAGGTGTAGATAGTAGCCCCTCTCTCTCTATACACAGGCACATACACACCTACAGAGGTAAACATCATGAGATGGCAGGTCTTCAGAAGGCCCTGTAACAGTAAGGGAGTCAGTGTGTTGGCGTGGACCACCAGATGCCCCCTCTGGTCCCTGCCAGCTTTCCCTGGCACAGGTACACTATACTGGCATGGACAGACAGGAATGCTCCTGGATGAAAAGGCACAAGAGCCCACCACGCGGGTCAGGGCCATCCAACCTCCAAGCTGGCTAGCATAGGTACAGTGAGTTACTGTACTGTGTGTGCTAATCCTGTGGAATAAGTCAGTCCTCTATCAAAGCTTGTATGAGCTGCCTTCCTGTTCTTATTCCCTGCCTGCTCACATCACACTGTCCTCTCTAGCACGTCTTACCCTGCAGTACCTTCTTCGTTCTAATCATGTTGTCGCTCGCATTTTTGCTTTCATCACCTCATGTACTGTACCTATTTGGTCACCTCTGGATGAGGGGAAGAGGGAAAAAGGAGAAAGATGCGGAAAGAGCAGCATTTCAGGAGCCATAGAAGCCCACATTAGCACAATAAGCTTATTACCATGCTGAGTGTATGTGTGTATGCATGTACTGTATGTGTGTGTGACTGACAGACATACAGACACAGAGGGCTGGAAATTAGCCAAAACAGTATATGTTTGTATGTACTGGTCCATTATTAAACCCTCGGTGATAATAGACATGACCACATGCAAACAGACACTAAGACATGAATGCAAACATGCAAAAAACACACTAAACTGTTTAAAACATTACATGAAAGGACTATACAGCAGATGTCACAATATCAAAGCATTTAAAAATATACTGCACACTGATATGTGCCATTAGTAGAAGCAAGATGGGTGGCAGATGCAGATAACACAGGTGTTATAAATACATAAATAGCTTAGACTCCAACAGGAGTATGAAAATCATTCTCTGTGATACTAGGTCTAATAAATCAGCCTGCAGTAATGAGCATGATATCACCAGCAAATACTATTAATTGCTTTATGGTCTATTTAAAAAAAGAAGGACACCTGTCGCTTAAGCACCAATGAATTCTTGTTAGTCAATAATATTTATTCAATGTTATCTCAATATTACAGATCAGGATTCCTGCATGCAAAAGCCAACAGTCTCTGTGAGAGTGTTTCTAATTTACAGTCACAACAATGTGAGCAAGAGCTGTAGAGGTAAGGAGAAGTCTTATTCTTCTAGCATTTTACTTGACAGTTTTTCCTAATAAGTAGATGAAAGTTTAGGTGAGTTTCTGTTGTATGAAACCAAATGTAAATCGCGTTAAATGTCACTGTGCATTGACACCAGGTGTGAGAAAACACCAAAGAGCTGCCTGTGAGTTTCCACAGCAGCTCAATACCACAGAAAGCTGGTCATTAACTGACTGAGTTCACACACTCGACACAAACCTGCTAATGATGCAGGCGGCTGCTTCACTGTGTACAAGTCAACAAGCGTGGAAGTGAATAAGAGAGTTGGAAGTGTTATTTTATGTGTGAATGTGTGTGTGTGCATTAAGCTGGTCACCCTGTTGGCAGCTGCAGAGAAGAGCTGGGGGAACGAATCGTGCCGCCAGCTCCAGATATACTATTGATTTGTACGGCTGGAGGGATAACACTGGCTTAGACTGCTGGGAGACTGTCAGACTAACACACACATACACACACAGCAGATGGAATATTTATCCGTCCTCATCAAATTCATAAAGTTTTGAGAGTGAGGGAAACTAGGAGGTGTTTGGTGTTGTTTCAGTCCCTGCAGCTTGAAGAAGGACACACAGTATGCAGTTTATGAAATTCAGAGCAGCTCACAAGGCTGTTTTCAATGATGCTCTACTGAGCCTTGTCTTTTAAGCCTTTGTACCAAATAGGTACAGAAATGTGTACAAATGCAAGCTGTCCAGTTGGACATGTGTATGTATGTGTGTAACAGTGTAAGAGGTTGTGTGTGTTTGTGTGTGTCCTGGGACCAAAGAAAGTAGTGGCAGCTCGGTTGCAGGCAGGGAGCAGATTAATCCACACAGAGCCAGAATGCTGCCCCATAGCCTTAGGCATGGAGGCATGGAGGCATAGGAGTGTGTGAGTGTGCATGTATGTGCAGAATATGTGTATTTCTCTTATGTGTGTATAGTTTTGAAGAAGACAGGACAAATAAATAGGACAGAACTAAAAAAGTAGAGAAGAAAGGAGAACTGATTAAAATCAGCCATGAGGGAGAAGGTCTTGTCCTGTCCCGGTCCCTGTTGGGGCAGCCATGTGGCATCTAGATGCTGCTCGCGGGACGAGGTCTTTGGCAGCAGAGACAGGACTAGATGGGACAGGACGGGTACTCACAGCCCAGATACACAGCAGGGAACACAAACACTCACCTCATGTACTGTACAGTGAACATACACTCGCATATTGTTGGTGTCAAGCAGAGACCTTCCATCTCATTATTTGGAAATCAGTGTGTGCTGTCACAGTTCTGATATCTGTCTGACTGTGCTGCTATGTTTATGAAACATTTAGTTACAAGGGAAAAAAATAAATAAATGAAAAAAAAAAAAAAATCACAATGCCCGTTTTATACAACATACAAACACATACAAATAAATGGAAAAAACATCCCCCTCAACACTTTCAACAAAAAACAGTCACAAGGAAAATGTGTCAAACACAAAAATATGAGAAAACTGAGAAAAAACACTGCCCATGTGTTTTCTCTGATCCTGTTCCCTCACTTTACAAGGACCTTACACTGCTTATTGTTCATTATTCTCACATGAATCTTTTTTCTATCCTTAAAGCAAACGACACAAAAACTGTCTATTGCTTTACAAGTGTGGTTGAAAAATTATCCACTTTATCGTGCTGTTATGCTAAAGTAGCTTTGTACGAGTTCCTTCAGGTACGCAGCAGACACAAACCCTTTTTCACTTCTCATCTGCCCTTTTCACTGACGGCAAACACAGGAACTGTCTGAATTTCACTCCTCTAACCCTGAAATATTTTCTCTGCCTTCTCATCTTCGTCTGTCTCTAACCCCCACCTCCCCCTTTCTCTTTTTAATCCCGGCTACTTTGCATCTCTGTAACTTGGCTCCAAGCAAACTGTGTTATTTTTACACGCGGG